>BMAU01004956.1:2500-157500 GCA_019973935.1 Trichonephila clavipes | reverse complement strand
ATGTTAAATCTTTGTGTATTTGTCGTATAGTCCTTGTCTGTTCCGTCTTTTTTGTATGTTTCAGATTCTCCTTTGGTCTCTATGGACGTACCGCTGCGGACAGCGTACAGTCAGGCTGGCCGATTGTGGCAGCCAAAGCCAAGCAGTCTTCGCGCGCAGGCGCAGCAAATCAAAACTAAAACTCTTGGACATTACAGCAGAATTAGAGAGAAGAGAGAACGAGAGAGGTGCGCGAGCAGGCGTTACCTTCTGAATATCATCGTCAAACTTATCTGTAAAAATATCTACCTTTTTAATTAATTTTTGTTAAAGTTTTAAAATAAATGTGAAGTAAGACAAACACGTCTTGGACCCCTTGTTGTCTCCCACATATATATATATAAGTAGGAATTGACTTAAATATTTTTTTACATTACTTGTTTTAGAAGAAACCTGAACGGTACACGTGCAGTGTGTGCTCTTATCTTTTGACGCTATTTATTCGAAGTATACACTAGGCTTTTGAACAATGGTTTAAAAGCCTGTTATAATACTTCAACTTCTAGACCTAATGCCCTAACTGAAGCAGTGGTTCTTAAAGGTTCCTCAATAATCATAAGATTGCATCTGTTACTAATACAGACTCTTTTTAACACTTTAAAAAAACAGTAAACAAGACATCTATGTACTAGCCAACGATAAGAATACTGAGTTAATATTTTTGATTAAAATACATGTTCAAGATTTTTTTTTCATTGGCGCTATTTAGTGATCTAGTCTAGGATGGTACATCTTTCAATTTTTTCCACAAGGTCTTTCAAAGTCTGAAATATAGGGAAGTTTTAATATTAAATGAGAGACCTTCGTGGGTCTCTAGAAAAGCGCTGGGAAACCCTGGGGGTCCGGGGACCACAATGTAAGAATCGCTTCCCCAAAGAGGAAAAAAAATAGGTTTCAGAATGTATGTAGATGCTAGGAGGTGAAAAAACATTTAGAAAAGAAGGCCAAATGTGACATGCCAGTTCAGAACTAGTACACTATGTAACAGAAAAGCATGGGATGAAATTAAACCTGACAAAACTCAAAAGTCATTTAAAAATGGGTTGTTGTTGTTTATGTCACCTGATCGACAGTAGCATCAGATCAAGGTCCACGAAATTCATCACGGCTAACGGCTAGATTTTTACACCGGTCGTTAGCCTTAGCTTTGAGCATCATGCAGGTGATAGTACGATTTTGCTAGGTTCCACCCCAATTTTGAGAGAGAATCCCCTGGGGGTGGTCAGGAGCCTCTCACCTCTCTTCCCGTTCCACCAACCTCACGAGAGGCGGCTCAACGGCTATGTAGAGTACCCACATGTCGCGAAGGCACTATACATTTACAAACATCTATGCCTTCTCTGGGATTAGAACTCGGAGCCTGTGGCACCGCAATCAGCGTCACTAACCACTATACCGGATGGGCGACATTTAAAAATGTACATCTAACGATCTAGATGGAATGTAAGATGACTATTTATAGAATAGAGTAACAGTTATAATGAAGTAAAAATAGAATTCTCTATTACGTGTTTGAAGATATATAACGTAAGATGCGAATTTTTCATGCCATCCATATTAAAAATTCATATGGTATGCCATTTCCTTTAAACAAGTATTATTTACATACTAGCTGTATGGCCCGGCGTTGCACGGGCTATCTCTACTTTTATAAATTTTCCCTTTCTTTCACAAAATCAGAACTTCTAATACTCATTTTTAAAATGACTCCCCCCCTCCACCGCTTAGCCCGGCGTTGCTCGGGCTTTCTCTTTTCCTCATGACACCAGCATTTCTGTGTGTGTGTGTTTGTACGCGCACAATATGAGTGATTTCTAAAATTGTGCCAAAAAATTTCCCTTTTTCGAAATAGCTGCATGGCCCGGCGTTGCACGGGCTATCACTACTGTTATAAATTTTCCCTTTCTTTCACAAAATCAGAGCTTCTAATACTCATTTTCAAAATGACTTCCCCCTCCCCCCTCCACCGCTTAGCCCAGCGTTGCTCGGGCTCTCCATTTTCCTAATGACACCAGCATTTCTGTGTGTGTGTTTGTACGCGTACAATGTGAGTGATTTCTAAAATTATGTCAAAAAATTTCCTTTTTTCGAAATTTTCCCCATTCCACTTATTTTTGATTTAAGACAGGTTTCTTTCCCCTCTCTATATCCCGAACACGGTTATTTTTAGTGTAAAATTATTGTTCTATCTTCCCCTCCTTCTCACAGATAAGATATAGCTTCAGATTTCGATGTATGACTCATAAAAAAATATTGCGTTAGAATTAAAAAAATTATTAATGTGAAGCAATAATAAAAAGAAAACGATTCTGACGCTAAGAATAAAGCTTTAAAAAGTAGCGTAATGCGAAATTGAAAGTTTCTGCCTCCTCAGTTTCGAACCTGGGAACTGCCGTTTCATAAAGCGCAGCCGATTTAACAATCGCGCCGTCGGTTCCTTGGGGGAAAAGCATTGAATTGAGCTTTAAAATAAAGGTAGATTTTTTTTCGGGCTTCATTTTTATGTTAATGCTTTCAAACTTCATATAAATAATAGACGATGTGCTTTTTAACTAACAAAGAATTCCTTTAGTAATGAAATAATAGAATAATCCTTTTAAAAAACATATATATATATTTATTAAAATCAAATTTCTATAAGTAATTAATAAAAGAAAAATTTACAGATAGCTATTGAAACGATTGCTTTTGTAATCAAAAAGTATGAAACAAAAATAAAACCATTTACAGTATAATTAGTTTGAATTCTTAAGAATGTGTTATTCAAAGAGAGAAAAATTCTGCCTGAATGTTTTTTTATTAAAAAAAAATAGCGAACCATTCCATAAATTAAAAAAAATTGAAGGTAATTTCTAAATTTATTTTGAAATAGTTTTAAACATTTCTCTACGTAAGTATTTTTTAAAAAAATATTTCGTTTGTTTTATCTGCGATATTTATAACGTAGATAAAACTTCAAATTTCAGAACGTGATTAATGTCTTCAAAATAAAAACTTTTTTCGGTCTTCATTTGATAAAGACTGATAAAAGAAAGAAATATATGTATATTTAAAAATTAATATAATAAAATGATATATATATATATATATACTTACTATATATTTATATATATCTATATATTATCTACTCTTAGGTTTTTAAAAATATTTAAAAATTAATATAATAAAATTATATATATATATATATATATATTTTTTTATATTAATTTTTAAATATTTTTAAAAACCTCCGGGGGAAAAAAGAAGTTCCGAATTTTCCTCTGGAAATAAATGATCTTTCCGATTCTCCGCAGATGGCGCCACGTGCATAATAAATGCGTTTTAAGGTTTTTAAATAATATCTTTTTAACTAATTGGAATATCGGAATATAAATGGTCAAAACGGATTCCTCGGATCATTCCCGAAATTTTGATACCTTCTGCTAGTTTCTGCGTCTTGTGGTTCGTGAGAAAATTGGGCTATATACCTACATAGATACGTTGTTTACCTACGAATTTCAATAGAGTAGATATGTAGAAATCTAATTTTTTTAATGCTCATCTTTATTTTTTATAGCTCTAATTTTTATATCCGGCAAACGCGCACCTGTAAAATTAGATATTATTTTTTGTGTTAAAAGTGCGCGTTATATACGCCGGAACATAAATTAGTAAAAATAAAGTGAACAATGTTGCTGTACTTTATTTTAATATAGTCAGAAACTACGGGTGCAGGGTGCTGGAGAAAGTTTACCTCCCCTCTAGCTCATGTCAAAATTGTAAGGTTGGAGGTAGGTGGTGTTGCCATCTATCGTACAGATGTCCAGCCTGTTTCAGGCTTTGGCAACGTTCTTTCCTTCTCTTCGGGAAAGACACGCCAACAACATTTAAATAATGCAAATCTTGCTATATAAAACAAGTAAATAAAACTTACTGCAGGAAAATAAGTTACATTTAAAGGAATTTCATAATAAAGGGAAGGACAGAGTTGATATATTATTACAAAGGATTTGGAGTTAATATATTTTTTCTTTAATTAACTTTTCTTGGAACACATTGTGAAAATTAAATGTTATTTTTCTACTCTTAAAAGCGACGCATTTATTTTTTTTTATTCTCGATAGTAAACTTGAGTCTGTATAAAATATAAAGGATGCCCAAATGAAAAGTGGACAAGTGGAATAAAAATAATGCCTTTACTGGAAATAAAAATAAATCTCCATGAGCGTTGTAACACAAGTTCCATCGTTTCGACAGTAGGTCCATGTCTTCGCTGTTGAGAGATCGTGGTTGATTCTCGAGGAAGTCTTGGACATCATCATCCAATTGGAAACGTAACGCTTTCTTAAATAGAAAAAATAGTGGAAGATCTCTGGGAGACAAATCTGAACTGTACGGCGGGTGTTCCAACACTTTTCAACGCAATTTTTTAAGGTTATCTGGGTTTCACGGGAGACGTTTGAGCCGGTATTGTTATGGAGATCTGATACCGTTTGCCACCCTTCACGAAATTTTTTATCCTAGTTATTCGAACTAAGCAGTTCTCGCCATAGACTATCTTCATTCACTGATAGATGGCCGCATCCAGCTCACCTTCCACAATCAGAAGCCATACCATCACGCATTGTTCTGATATGTACGTTATCCCCCTTTTTTTTTGTTCTATTTCCTCTACTACGAAAAGGTTTCATTATTGCTAGTCGTATGAGGTGTACACCTCCTACCTTTCTTTATATCCGTGTTCGGTGGCATTGCTAGAGCTGCAATCATTCTGACACAATTGCAGGTTTCCACTTTGTAATTGGGCAACCTTTATAATACATAACATATTGGATAACAAACTTTTCTGAATAGAATATATATATATAACTATTAATGTTTTTTTAAAATGAAATTCAACTATAAAATGAAGTTGAATTATAGTTATTTAAATGATTCAGTTTTTTAAAATTGAAATTCTTTTATTGAAGGATTTAAAGGAATATAAATTTTTTTTTATACTAAGAATGCACTGTTGTGTGTGGGATATTGAAATTTTAACTTTTCAGCCACATAATTTCTTTTTTGGTTTAGATTTTTCTGTGATAAATATTAATGTTTAAGTCATAGATGAGATCTATACTTGCCCTGTTGGTGTTAAACCAACGACAGCTATATGGTAATTGTCATGCAAGAACATATATTTGGAAACCAGAGTTCCTGCAACAACCTAACAAATAACAATGAAAATTAATTGTATTGTATGCATAATGGTAAAGTTTATAAAACAATTAAAATAACTTTTCTATAATTAATAATTTAAAAACATTACCAGTATTAATTCTGCTGGAATAGGAATTTTTGTCTTCTTAAGCAGTAATCCATTAATTAACTCTTTTACTACTATGAGAAAAAGTAAACTTAGAGTTGAGATCAGTAGTACTAAGTAGTTAACTGTTTCTATGTTTTGAAAAAACGATATCCATGTCTATAAAAAAAGAATAAACAAATTGTTATAGCTATACAATATTTAAATCCCACATATATAAAAGTGAAAGAAGAATTCAAAGCAAAAGACGGGGAAGATCTTCGCTCTATGCTTTAGACTTTTCTTACTTGAGATATGATTTAACCCTAGATTACTAAACTTCAATTTGTGTTACTCTGTCTCTGTAATCAACCATTCGAGACTCACAGGCTTCTATTTAAAAACAAGTATACTTTTATATTTCCTTTTCTCTTGACCGTGGCTCAAAATTACGAAGTCCGTACCCTTAAGCCTACATCTTGCTTCAGAGGCGATGTAAATCAAATCAAGTCTTATATATGCTATTTTAAAATATTTAAATAAGCTGCTTTGATTTCAGAAACGAGAGATAGATTAAATCTGCAATTTAAAATCAACTTACCAATATCACATTGAAAGGTCCTGAATGTTTCATGATAGTTGCTCCTGTGAGAGGCTTTAATTGACTTGTGAGTATGTGAATTACAGTCCCAGTGATAAAAGCACTGATCATTTCATCAGACATGAATGAAGTTAAGTAACCCATGCGGCAGAGTCCCATAATGGTCTGCAATGCAAAGTGAGGTTTGTTTTGCATTCGGATTATTTGAAACAAATAAACACAATTTCATTTCTACAAGGGAAAATAGGAGTTTTTTCATCCAGTCATTGTTTAGCTTTTAAATATATAAATATTCTTTTAAAAATATCCAAGTCTATATATTGAAATAATCTTTCAGGGTGATTCACAAAGAAATATACAGTTTCAATTCACCTTAAATCAAGAAAAAAAAAAGATATTATATGCTACTTGTACAGTATTGTAAGGGATTATTTAAAGTTTTATTAGAAACAATCAAAGATGTTTTATGTGGGAACACTTAGTCGCACGACACACACATTGAGCTGGTAATCATTTTTCTGAATCAAGTCCATTGATAGCGGTTGTAATACGCTGTTTCAGCTCCGCTAGATCAACAGGAAGGGCAGGGACGAATGCTTTGTTCTTTACGTACTCTTACAGGAAGAAATCACAAAGTATTAAGTCAGGACTTGTGGGTGGCTATTGGGTACGTGGCATATTTTAGTCCACGACTTATCCAATCCGTCGTTGAGAAAGATGTTCATCAAGGTAATCTCGCACATTAGCTGACCAGTGTGGTGGTATACTATCCAACTCGAGAATGAAGTGGTCCATGTTGTCCTGAAACTGTAGCATCAACCAAAGAGTTAACACATCCAAAAAAAAAGTGGCTTCTGTGATATTTTGTTAAATTCAAAAACACATAAAGCCTTTTCCACTGCAAACGCCGCCATTTTGACTGATTAATCACATGACACACATGTTATTGCCTACTTCACTTCCGACAGGGGCAAGTCACAAACTTTAAGGGTACATCTACTTTTCGGTTCGCTGAGGTGGTGCTTGTCTTTGTGACTGTTTTATAGCAGATAGAAAATGTGCTATATATCAATCACCCTGTATTTGGTATCATTCAACTTGTGGCTGTTAAATTTTCATCTCTCCTTGGCCATAATCTTTTTTCTGGATGTTCCCTTAACTAAACTTCAGCGATGCGACGACTAAAAGCTATAACATTTTAAAAAACTACTGCTTAAATGATAATTATCTGGTTTTCTGTGTTCTATGATGACATCTGAGTTAAGGTATCCGACTACTTGCGACAACTTTTTTTTGAAAAAATGGAGATATTGGTTTTTTTTCGTGATTTTTATATTTATTTAGTATATTTTAAGGAAAAAATTCTAAAATTGAAAAAAGAAAAAAATTTATTTTTATTAAAATGGGAAAAAAACTAGTAAAAATGTACAAAAAATTACATAAACGGGGCCCGCTCTGTACAAAGATTTTATGGACAAATTCTCAATTTTTCAATTTTGATGCGTTACTTTGTTATTCCTGTTTGAAGTGACCTTCAGGATAAGAGATATTTTAGATTTTACCAAAACTAGAGCATTTTATCTTAGTCATTCTAGGAAATTGCTTAAAAAACATTGACTATATTCACATAAAGGACTGCAAATTTTGAAATAAAACAGTGATTGATAAATCTGAAGATCAAAACACTTTTACTGTTATGCAGAACATAAGAAAAATATTTCAGCCAATTATTTTTAAAACATTTTGAGCAATCGCTGTCCCCGTTTGAGTTTTTCGAAAAAAAAACACATTTCGAGTAAAACGCATTTTAAAGTTTGACACCTTGTGTTAAGTTATGGTATCTGCTTTTACTAAAACGCTTGTAGTTTTTATCTAGTGAACAGAGAATAAAACACTTGGTATTTTTATTAAGCTAGTAAGATGGCCTATAAAATAAAGTCATTAAAAAATTTGTCAATTTTTGAAAAAAATCATGATTTTAGGGTGTAGTCGGATATCTTAAGTATCTTAAATAAAAATTTCTCGCGTGTGACACGAAAATTCATTAATGTGGCATTGTTGATTGACCTGTATATATATTTTTTATAATTGAGAGATATTTAAATTGAAAACCAGAATCAGTCGTATTAACAGGATTTTTTCTCATTGTTTATAAAACGCGTTTTCTACTGAAGCATCAATAATGCAAGCATATGCTAAAGATACCGTTTACGTTCACTTATATCTGAGGAGAGCAAATTTCTGAGGAAACTTTCAAGTTTATTAAAGTTTTGTCGGTTGCTTTGCATGTTACAATATTTATAAAGTACTAGGGTTTTGAAACTACGAATATAGTTGTGCCATTCTAAAATAATTCTTCATTATATTACTTCCAATAGAATCTATGTGATTTGAGGATAATTGATTATCATAATTAAAAAGTTAGACACTATTTTAATCATTCTCAGACTGTGTAAATAAATCTCTGGTTCTACCCTGTTGTTTGCAAAATTTTCAATCAAATGCTAAAAATATTTGTTCTAGGAGCAATTTTGCATTAAAGGTAGCTATTTCGAAACTATTTCTCCAAAATAAAGTTTGCTTTTGTCCAAATTAAAGTTGCGTATACTCTCCGTTACTCCTCTGGATGAACGTAATAATATTAAATATAAAGTTATAATTTTATATTAAGTTTCGAGATTAGAAGTTGGAATAAGCCCCTCAAGCATTTTGTATCAACATGTACATAATGAAGTATTTTACTTACTCGATATATTTTTAAAGCATATAAAGCAAAAGATCTTGAATAAATACCTGACCTGAAGCGTACCGACCATGAAGGTCAGTATCATGGCTATCTGGATGTTATCATGGACTGCTGGAAGATCAGCATACAAAGTTGAGTTAGCCGAAACATTCATTGCAATCAAGTGATCTTGAGCTATTTTGTGAGTTATGTTTTCTTGTTGCGAGATGAAGTCTACTTCTGTTCCAGCCAGAAGACTTGATATTGCAAAAGTTCCTTTAAGAGAAAAAGCAACTTTAACCTTGTAATTTAACGAGCTAAAAATATTTATTTTTGTAAATATTGTGAGATTTGTAGCGGCCTGAGTCGCGTGTGTAAGAGGGTTCGGGGAAGAAGCAGACATGTGTGTGATCTTCAAAATAGCTACTTTTATTCTATCTCTAACACTTTATGAAATATACATTTTTATAGCTTGACTCTGGGAGCAACTTGAAATCCTAACACTTAGTCAGATATACAAGATTATTGAAATTTACTTAGCTTCAGCTCGAACTCCTTGTTACTATCCTCCTCGAATCCTGATAGCTCGGTCAGCTCCAAGGTTATTTACTTCCACAGTTCCTGGTAGATTCCCCGACGACTATTATTCTCTTGACGCGCGACCCTCCAGTCGCAGTTTACCTTTTCTTATTCTTAAATTCCAAGCTTAACTATCAACGATCAACCGTTAACTTCACATACTCAACACCAAGGTTTAAATAGAAGTTAAATTTGCTTAAAATTAAGTCACCTCTACGGTGTCTATTTTAAACTAAAATCACAGTTAAAGAATAGTTTCCCCAAGAGGATTAGTAGAAGAACTCGTTTAGTACCCGTTACAGACTAGCTAGTAGATTTTGTTTTCTTAGTCAATAGTGGCCGTGATTAAAATCAAATAGCAATCTATCTCGCAAAAATTGGTTTTAAAATATCTTTTATGGGACCTTAATCTATTCTAGGTGCATCGTACGTTACTGCTCAACAGGATTCAATAAACGTAAAGAGTAAGGATAAATTATAAACATGCTCTTTATTCCCACATATTAAATTTTTCGAAACTAATAAATCCCTAGTAACTCCAACTTCAGCCCACGTAAATATCCTCGGTAATGAAAAAGCCGATGTACTTGACAAAGAATCCAGAGCTTGCCCCCAATGATCTAACCTCACGACCCTCATCGACGCCACTGCAGTTGCCAGCCGAAAACTAAACAACAATAAGTTTAAATATTCCTTCCCAGTTCTCAATAGTAATCGTACAATAGCATCGATAATAACTAGACTTAGAACAAAGCATGTAAGCGGAATGAAAATCTCAACTGACGGACACAAATCTTCGCCCAAACTGCTTTAATGTTCAACTGCCTCCACAACATATCCTCAGTTGCCCAGCAATTCAAGCCATGCTTTTCAAGATCAGCCCAGAAGACTCAGAAGATTTGATCTTCTCCGATAAAGCTATTAAGGTTGCCGAAGCTGTCTTCGACAGCTTCGGAGCGATCTAAAGCTTCTTTTTTTCTCTTTTTTTAACCAATCTGCACATCATAGACACGCCAACAACAACAACTCCAACTTTTCTTTGGTGTATTTTGGATTTGCACGTTTTTTCTAATTACTTCATTTTATAAATATTTTTATACAGTTTATCATTCATATATGTTTTCATCTTTCTTTTCTTTTGATTTTATGAAGAAGCTCATATATTAACCGGTAATTTAAACAAGGGTGCAAGGTTCTCTAGTCAAAAAAAACTAGCCCCACTAGTCCTAAGCCTGAATTCGCTGTTTGAAATGTTGGATATCAATTTGATACTGAACTTTAAAAAAGGCAGTAATTTCTTTTTTAAAAAACTTTATCTCGTGGTGTGGAATAGTAAATTTTTTTTTAAAAAAACTATTTGTTTCATCATTAGATTAAGAGTTTGCCATTCAGTAATTTAACTTTTATTAAACATACATAATTTTAACTTTATTTGATGAGGAATGACTTCGATCCAGAAACTTGTCCAATATTTGATTTGAATTTAGCAATAAAGATTCATTATAATGCATATGGCAAAAAAAAAAAAAAAAAATTAAAGCAAAATGCAAGATAAAAATGTGCTCACCTATTGAAACATGTTTAGATGTCCCTAGGAAGATATAAATAAGTACTGGATAAAAAGAAGTATATAATCCATAAATAGGAGAAACTGAAGCTAGTTGGGCATAGGCCATGCCTGTGAAATGAGATAAAAATAGGGTTACTTTATGAAACAAAATATTTGAAAACGTAATAAAATTTCCATAAAAAATGCACAGTTGAAGCTTTATATAACGAACCTCTATATTGCGATTTTTTCTATATAGCCAATTTTTTCAAGGAACCTTGAACATTTCACGATTTTCTTCGTAAAATAACCTCTCTATAGCGAAGTGTATTTTGTATATAACGAACTTTTTCTTTTGTGATATTCAATTTTTGTTCTTCCTTTTTTTTAAAAGTATTTCTGAAAATTTTCAAGTTATTCTCTCTTTAACTCATTTTAGGGTGGTCATAAATTTTGAACTGGTTTTATTAGATACTAACTCGCCGAGAGCAATAGAGTTCTGGACGTTTCATCTAAAAAGTGCAACCTTCAATCCCATTGTCCAGTTCACTAGAAACATCTCCGATATCCTTTTTTACCCTCAGTGGTGTTGTCCCGTGTCCCCGTGTTCTAATTATAAAATAATGTCTGTTTAATATTACTTGTATGCCTTCAATTATAAAATGTCCTTAAAATTCATTAATTTTAGAATAAAATTATTTTCTTAATATTAAAAATACAGTGAATTCGACATTCTTTTTTCTTGTTTTTCTTGCAGTTTTTCTTTCTTTCTTTTTTGATGGGTAAGATATATAAAATAAACATATATTAATTTTAAAAAAAGGTGTGAATAATTACTTTTTTAATATATAGTGATTATTAATTTAAAATTTGCCTTATGCGGTTTATAAAGTATATAAAAAGATGAACCTCTATATAACGAATTTTCCAGATAACGAACTTTTATCCGGGATTCAGCGACTTCGTTATATAGAGGTCCGACTGTATTCTTTACTTAATTTTTATCAATATAATTTAACAAAAAGATAAACTAAAAATCGAGTTCTTAGTTAAAAATTCTTTCAAAATTATTTTCGAACTTGTTGTTGTTTCGAATTACATTTAATATTGCATAGATGAAAGTCATCTAATAAATATTCTCATGTCTCTCTTTGTCTCAAGAATGAAATTCAAATAAACCCAAATGAAGTTTTGTTCAAATATCGTGTAAACCATCAGATTATTACAGCAAGGCCTTTTATTTACCTCCATCAATAAACAATTTAAAAATAGGAGTCATTTGTTTCATCGAAATACTGATTCATGATCTTAATGATTTCGAATGATTGAAAAGAAATAGTCATATTTATGTAAAACACGAGAAACAGGAAAAACACATGCTGTTTCAAAAAATATCCATTAATTAGATTTTATTAAACTCTATATTTATACAATAGTGTAAAATAAAAAAAATTTTCGACTTGATGAAGAAAAAAATGTTGCAGGAAGAAAAATAACTTATTGGAAAAATTTGGAATTTAAGTTTTTTTTCAATTCCTATTATTAGTTCACACTCTCCCAATATATATTTATATAACTTGTTCAAAAATTTTCAATCGTTAATAAAATGCTCTTTATTCATCCACTCAAGGTCAAATACATTTTTAAAAATTTGTAGTGGATGACACTTAATGATAATACATTTTTGTCAAATATTAATTCATTTTAATTAAACTTAATTAATTAATTTCAGTTTTATACGGAAGAAAAAAATTTGCCACTTAATATTATGTATATACATATTTATATTAATTGTAATTATTTATAATAAAAAGTATATAAAATAAAATTTTCTTTGTTGACCTAAGAGGAATCGCGACTTAAAAATAAATTTTTACATTACTTGTTTAAACTAAACATTATTAGTGATTTTTTTCAAAAAAATATTTTTGAATCCTTTTATCTTTTTTCATGCTGGGTATTTCTTAAACCGGAACAGAACATTTAAGAAGAATAAATGTATACCCCATGTGCCTTAAAAGGTTCCTAAAAGTGAATTAATTTAAAGACAGTGTAGAGCAATATAATTTCGCTATTCTAATATCACATATATATATATAGGGTGTTTTTTTAGAGGTATAGAACTTTAAATTGCAATAAAACAACGATTCGATTGACATGAATTTTTTTTATTCGAAAGATAATCTTGTGGCATTACATTTTAAATATGATTTCTGGCATATGACTGCCACGGCTGACTCGGATGTAGTCCAATCTGGCCTTCTTCGTTTTTGAAGAAGTACGGACCAATGATTCCACCAGCCCATAAACGCACCAAACAGTCAGTTTTTCTGGATGTAACGGTGTTTCGACATACACTTGTGGATTAGCTTCACTCCAAATGCGGCAGTTTTGTTTGTTGACGTAGCCATTCAACCAGAAGTGCGCTTCATTGCTAAACAAAATTCGCTTATGAAAATCGCGCGACCATTATTTTCGAAATAAAATTGCACAATTTGAAAGCGTTGTTCAGGCGTGAGTCTATTCATGATGAATCGCCAAACCAAACTGAGAATAAATCACTTGACAGCTGTTAAATCGGTCGCCATCTTGGAAAGTAATGCCTACTTAAACTTCTATACCTGGAAAAAAAACACTCTTTATAATTGGATCGCACTCTGAAATTATCAAATACGTATACAAATAAAAATTGCTTTTGATATTTTATTAAAACCTGTTGCCAATAAAGTTTTGTTTTTATGCCATTAAAGATTATCAGATCATATAATAATTGATATGAAAATAAAAATAGAGTGAAATATTCAATTAAAAAAAATATTGTATTTATTCATTATAAATTGGAAGAATGGAAAGCATAGGGTTCTTCCAAGTTAGTATTAAAAATACATTTCGTGTACATCTGGATGAAATGCCAAGGAACAATGGAGTTGATGAGTAACAGCTGATTGGGAGTAACTATTTTGTATTCATCGAAAAAAACCACTGAAAAAGTACGGGAATTATTATGCATATGAAAAGATGGAAGAAAAACATTTTTGGTGCCAAAATATAAATGACAACGGTTCGTAAAGCAAAGCAAAAAAAAAAAAAAATCGTCTATACATTAAATAGTTCTAAGAGAAACTATAACGAGGCATTAAAAAATATTCGTATAGATGGGGAAAAAGATCTATCCACTCTTAAAATTTCTAGTAAAAGAGCGATAAAAAAAGAGAGAAGGATCTGATTTAAAAAAAATACAATATTGCATGCTGAAAAGACACTAAAATATTTACAGCCTCATCAGTAAAAAAACAATTAACCTTCTATCTAATAAAGCCATATTTAGAAATCTCTATAGATAAAGAAAAATAATATATTATTTTCTGAAAGTATGGATATATTTTTTCTTCTAAATTCTACGTCTGAGTGAGTGTTTATTAACGTCACACTTAAAGTAACACGAGGTCACCCAAGACCCGTCGTGTAGAGGAGGCCGATGCCCATTAAATATGTCGAGGCTCCCATTGACTTGGTGTGGTAGTCAGGAGAGGGAGGTGCCAGCTCAGTTGTCGCCCTCGTCACTTGATCGTGGTTCAAAATTACGAGGTCCGTCGCGAATAGGCCTCGTGTTGCTTTATAGTGCAATGACTCATTCATTCACTAAAGCCGTATTCACACCAAGGCTTTCAGCGTCGAGCCAATCAGAGACTTCATCTCACCCAAGATGAAGTCTCTGATTGGCTCGACGCGCAACTCTTGATGTTGTCCTAACTTTCACACCACAGGGAGGACTGTGAGCCTTGACAGATAACGTTCATCAGCCCCTCCACACGGTGGGTCTTCAGTGGCACCAGGACTCGAACTTATGACACGCCGGTCACGAGTTCGTGACCATAACCACTACGCTACCTCAGCCACATACAATGTCTGAGAAGGGTTCACATAAAGTGCGAAAAAAAACGAACTCGTGATTTCCGAAACTTCGATTTCTCTATTTACATTCAACATAGTTGCATGGTCGAAGTACGGATGAACAATATTAAAAAAAAGGTGTTATTTTGAAAAACTTGAATAAATTCGGTTTGATTTTTCTTAAAAGGAATGATAACGGTAGATGAATCACCTTGAGGTACATGCAAAATGAGTAATGTGATTCCAGTCAATATGTCGAGAAATAAATCGTTTTTAATACTGTAATCGGGAAGCCACCTCAGAATAGGGAAAGCTGTCTTTAGTGTGTTATCGATGCATGAACACGATACCTGGAAATTGTTTTTAAAAGCTGTCTGGACCTGAAAAATTAAGTTATATCGAATAAGTTAGCATAATAAAAATCAATAATAGTTTTTAAAAAATGCAACCAAAGGCTTTGTCAGCAGAAAGAAATGGAATCGCGTACCTTTTGTGGAAAAGAACCTGCGCCTTCTAAAGGCGGAGAAATATTATCTAGAAGAACCTGTGTCAGGGCATCTCTGTCCACTTCAAAGCGGCATGGAATCCCTCTACTGTTAAAAGACAAATAATATTGATTATTAAAAATGCAGCAACTCTCCAGTTACCTAAATATTTATGTAATAAATTTAAATAATCATTATAATAAATGACGAAAATGTATTATAATGATTTGAATTTGCCTTCTATCTCACTAGTACAGGTAGAAATGATAACTTTCATTCATACATTTTACTAAGAAAACAGGCGCATATCGTATACTTTGAAAAAATCGATTTTTCAATTTTAGTTCTAAAAAATAGTGCTTATTTTTCTGAATCTAAAAATGTATAATACTTATATGTTTGTTGATAAAACAGCCCTAAAATATGAAAAATAAAAATGTAAACAAATGACTACGACCTTTTTGAACTTTAAATATGTAGTTTCCCCTGTGTTTGATCTATATAAACGTTCTGTATAGTGAACAAAATATCTTCTAGTATGTAATGTCTAATTTTTTAAAAAATAAATTTTTTATACGTGCAAAAAAAAATTAAGATTTTCATAATTTTAAGGTTTTATGATTATTTTAAAGAAATTACGCAATTAATTCGTTAAAAAGCTGGTTCATTATGGTTGATATGTTGCTCTCTATATATGTGTAAATTTTTTTGTATATTCAAAGAATATTTTTGTAAGAAATGCATGAAAATATGTATTACAAGATCTCGAAAATTATGTTCATGTTAACTAAAACAAAGGGAAAAAACATATGAATTTAAAGTTACTTTTGTAACTCTAGAAAATGATTAAGGATTATTATTAGTCATATAAAAATAGGCAAGCAAACACTAATCAAGTGTATAATATGTGAAAATATTGTTTTGTTTAGTTTTTTCCCTTTTTCTCAAAAGCATATCTTTTTGCATTTAGGTACATTTTTAAAAAAAAACTATTTCACTATATGATTCCAGATTTTTTATACTTCTATACAAGATGCCTATGCATATAGTCAACCTTTTTTTCTTTCTATTAAGATAATGCCTAATTTTTAAAAAATAGTTTTATGCATAAAAAAAGCAGAAAAATAAAAAAAAATTTCAGTTTCATAATTTTTTTTAAAGAAACTATACTAACATTTTACGAAAAAAATGGGTTCACTGTATTTTATGTATTGTTTTATGTATGTGTAAAAATATTTTGCATAAAAAAAGGATACTTTTTTAAAAAATGGTACCTAAACACAAGTATATATTACGAGTTCTCAAAAATTATGTATTACTTTAATTAAGTAGTAAAAAAACTTTTGGAGTAAAAAGTTATTTTTGTAGTTCTACAGAATAATTAAATTATCTTTATTAAGAACGTAAAAAATCTAAGCTCTATTGGAAATTGCAAATGATATATGTCTCATAAACAAAGGGTCTTAATTTTGGCATTTTACTCTTTCGAGCATGTCCTGGTTCCCTTCCAAATGTTTAATATTTTTGACACATAACGTTTCTAAAAATAATTTTGATACTTCTGAAACAGAAAAATTAAAAACGGTTCCTTTCGTAATTCTGTTCTGCTAACATTCTTGAATTGATTTGAATTAAGGAAATAACTTTCTGTTCAACATTCAAAATTTAAATTGAAGCTTCTAATTGATCAATAAGTTGATTTAACATATAGATTTGATTAACATATGGAAATAAGCCAATTGTGTAATATAATCATTTAATCCCATCCACCAACTCCTCAACACACACATGAAATAATACATAATCTAACTGCAGCAATACATAGTATAATTTAAAAAATGTATTTAGTATATTTACATAACAATATACTTAGTATTTTTCCCCATCTTATAATTTTTTTCCAAGAGCTATAGTGGACAAACAATTATTGGGCTTGTAAAACCTGCTCATATGGTCTGTAAAAGCCTTGTCTGTTCTGATTATGTATATGGCTTTATATATTTGTTACTTTTCAGGAGTTTGTCAAGTTCTCAAAAATCATCCCTATATCAAATGAAAAGACGGATAAAAATTTTGATAATATTTGTGTATCACACATCTTCAACAACATATTCATTCATTTTTTTAACCTTTTAAGTACCTTGAATGAGAATTAGTTCTGTTTCCTTTTTGCAACAAAACGGTTTACTTTTTCATTGAATCAATATCTTGTATCGAATACAAGACCTTCAAATATATTTACATCTTTTGTATGCTTAAAATCGTTTATAAATTTTATATAAATAGCATTAAAAATTATCCATATAGAAAGGTTCCTAAAAGTTTCTTCCCTGAGAATTAAGCTCACTTATGCTTTATGGTAATCAAAGGAAAATTATATTATTTTAAAATTAAGAGGTCACCTAAAAAATAGGTTGGGGGGAGGACATGAAATGCAAGCTGCTTTTTTATATATAATTTTTCATACCAAACATGTATTTTTTATGCATATTTAGAAAACATCAGTGCCTCTTTGTGTCGTTTTATAGAATATTTATGAATAGAACTACAGTGGGTCATAAAAGTGTTCGTACACTTGCAATTTCTTATAAAATTTAATGTTTTCGACTAATAAAAATTAATATATTGTAATTATAATTTTTTTATGATATCTGAAACTTATTCTTAATGGAATGACATAATTAATTTTTTAAAAATAGTATAACTATTTTTAAAAAAAATTAATTATCAAAAAGCTAATAAAAAATTACCGCACAAAAGTCTTAGTACACTTAACAAAAATCTCAACTTAGCTTTAAATGTATTTCTTTCTGAATTTAGTACTTAGTAGGATATCTTTTAGTGTCCACAACCACTTTTAAACGTCTTGGTATAGATTTAATCATTTTTTTTTGTAATGTTTGCATGGATTTTCCTCCATTCTTCTGTGATTGTTGTTTTAACTACACATTTTGTGTGTTTATGTGTCATATTTTCTTTTTTTTACATCAGAATCTCACCAAATATGTTCTACTGGGCTAAATAAAGTGATTGAGGAGGTATTTTCATAATTTAGTGTCAGTTATAGAGACACCAGTTGCGTACAATGAGAGCAGTGCGCTTAGCGTCATTACCCTGTTAAAAAATTAAGTAGTCTCCAATATCCGAATTTCGGGCCGATAATTTAAAATTTCTCTTTAAAATAATTAAATAGAGCTCATGATTCATAATACCATGAAAAAATACCAAATTACCTAATTCTGAGGCCAATTTACACCTCCATGCCAGAACACCTTTACTTCCATGCTGAATTTTGATTGATTGATTGATTGATTGAATATTAACGTCGCACTGTTCAGCTACACGAGGGCTTTCGGCGACGGACCACGTAATTTTGAGCCATGGTCAAGTGACGTGGACGACACCTGAGCTGGCACCTCCCTCTCCTAACTACCACACCACACCAACGGGAGGACGTTTCAGCTCTCGACAGATTTAACGTGCATCGCTCCCTACACGGCGGGTCTTTAGTGGTACTGGGCTCGAACCCGTGACAAAGCAAGCCACGGTCCGATACCTATACCACTCGGCTACCGCGGCCACACTTCCATGCTGAAACATGGAAGTGAAGGAGTTCTTGTTCTACATAAATATATGGTATTTAACTTCTTATTTTTTCATTTACAAGCTCTTATAGGCCCATCGGAACCAAAAATGTTGAATTCTCTGCCATCCCAATCAATTTGCTGTCAATTTTGAATTTTCTGAAACTTAATTCCAAGAATCTAGTTGGATCAATAAAATATGGAGGTAGAAGTGTTTTTGGGTGGGGGTGTAAATTGGCCACAGAATTAGGTAATATGGTATTTTTTGTTGATATTGTGAATAATGAGCTCTATTTAAATATTTCAAAGAGAAATTTTAAATTATCCGCCCAAAATTTGAATATTGGAAACGACTTCATTTTTTAACAGGATAATGACGCCAAGCGCACTGCTCTCTATGTACGCCACTGGTGTCTATAACTGTCCCCAAATTATGAAAACACCTCCTCAAGCACTTTGTTTAGCCCAGTAGAACATATTTGGTAAGATTTTGATGTAAAAAAAAAGAAAACACGACATACAAACGCATAATGTGAAGTAAAAACAATAATCTCAGAAAAATGGTGGAAAATCGATGCAGAAATTACAAAAAAAATACTGATTAAATCTATACCAATCTATACTGATTTAATCTATACTGATTAAATCTATACTAATATATCCTAAAAGTTGTTGTGGATACTAAAAGATATCCTACTAAGTACTAAATTAAGAAAGAAATACAATATTTATAAAGCTAAGTTGAGATTTTTGTTAAGTGTACGAAGACTTTTGTGGCGTAATTTTTTAGTAGCTTTTTGATAATTAATTTTTAAAAAAAAAATAGTTATACTGTTTTTAAAAAAATAATTATGTCATTCCATTAAGAATGTTTCAGATATCATAAAAAATTATAATTACAATATATTTATTTTTATTAGTCGAAAACATTAAATTTTATAATTTTATAAGAAACTACAAGTGTACAAACACTTTTGTGGCCCACTGTATATATTATTTTCGATCAATGTTTTACAGCAATTGAAATAGATTGAGGAGAACTGAACTGCCGTGTGACTGCTTAAGTATACTTTATGGAATACTATATTAGAAGAGAAATCAAAGGTCACGTTCTTTTTCAGAGTTTGACTTCTCAATGACTACAAATATATTTTAACCTATCTCTACCTTTGTGAACTTTTATTTGTAATTGATTTGAAAACTCAAAATGCTGATAAGTTCGTCAAAGAGAAGAATGCTTTTCTTATCAGTGAAAAAGCGCGATACTAGATGTGTTGCCATCACCTGATTAACAAGTAATAAAAAAGTAAATAACCAAGAATAACATTCATGTAAAGGTAAACACGTAAATTTACCTACTGCCATGAACTTTGTAACATGCATGCGTTGATCCAGTAAAAAATATTTTTATTTTGTTACGAGTTGCACTTTAACCGTAAGCGTGAGTGAAAAGTTAATTTTAGAGATAAATTTTGTTCCATATAATCTCTCCAGGGCTTGTAAAAAAAATCCAAGTGAAGTTATATCTAAACAAACCATTTTTTCCCTAAGAGAATGATTAAATTTTGAAATCATGTGGTTTATTTTAGTCGTGAAGGTTTCCATATTCCTCGCATCCAAATTCCTTATATATTTTCCTTGAAAAATTAATTACGATTACAATTTATAGCAGTTAAATAATCGATTAGATTGCACTTTTGGTCTGGTTCTTTGTTCAAAATGTTTGACTCGCTTATAAAAATTTTTAATTACGCTGTGAATAAAATCTGCAAAAAGCAATTAAGAAAAATGAAGAAAATGTTAATGAAAATGTTTATTAATAATTTATTTGTGTCATTACCTTCACAAAAACAAAATCTAACAACAGAAATGTTTAATTATGTTTTATGATTATCGCTGGAATGTCAAGTTATGAAGCAAGTTTGAAATTCTTTTCAGACAAATAGATACGGTTAATTTGACATCTGAAAGTAGATTATTATGATTTTCTGTTATTTTAAGGCATATAGCTATATTGCACATTGAATTTTTCATAATTCTTGAAATTTCGAGGAAAAACAGTTGTCCACTTTAATATATGTGTTTAAATAAATTTCTTATTCAACAGAAGACAAGACATAACAATGGACGATTTTACACCTGCGCAGTAAAAATGCTTCAAACCAAATATTTAATTCTATCCGGCAAGAAATCATTTGGCAAAACAATAATGAAACAAATAATATTTTTTTGCAATTTATTTTGATAGATAAAGAGAAAGAGAAGTGAAAAATTTCCCTTTTATATATCAACAACTGTGTTTTTGATTTCCGCATTGTTACCTGATTTCGTTTGATACTGTAAGCTATTGATATAAACGTGGTATCTAATTGGATGTTACTTATTAAGCTAAAAAAATAACAAAAAGTACTGGATCCATAAAAAAACTTAGAAGCTTCTTAAGTTGCTTACTAATATACTAAGTTTTGAATTTTTGCGATTGGATTAATTTTGCTTCGGGAACAGAATGAGTAATTACAAATCTCGCATGCAGATTATTTGTTGGAATAGATGTTTATGATAAGATGTTGCTCACAATGATTTTAACGATGAATCAAAAATGAATAATAAATATCTTTTGAAAATGAATTTTTTCCCCTGCATTACATTCGAATTCGTACGGAAACCCACTCTCGATAAGGAAAAAAAAAATTCAGAATTTTTTTTCTCGTCTCTGGATTAGCATGCCGCATACATCTTACAAGACAACAGTGGTGGTGATTTGAGGAAACAAGAAAGAAATCCCCCTGTGGAGGAAAAAGTGAAATTTTCCATTTCAGTCGCCTAAAATTAGAAGATATGAAAAGAAAATTATAGAAATTGTTGTCCTATCACCTATTTATCTTTCTTTTCCTTTTTTTAAGTATTAAAAAATTACTTGGTGGAAGTATGTACAAAATATGATGCATCGAATAATTTACTAAGATTCTCGCAGTGGCGTAACG
Source organism: Trichonephila clavipes (assembly GCA_019973935.1). Classification (NCBI taxonomy): domain Eukaryota; kingdom Metazoa; phylum Arthropoda; class Arachnida; order Araneae; family Nephilidae; genus Trichonephila; species Trichonephila clavipes. The sequence continues at coordinate 135,794 of BMAU01004956.1, read as the reverse complement.
TACACTGTCCCCGCAACCCCCGCATTGGGGGGAGCCCAAAGCTTGACTGACACTAAGTATGTATTTGGTCTCGGGCTCAAAACTTGAGTTTGCATTAGACTTAATATTCTCCGTTACGCCACTGGATTCTTGTATCATAGTTCAGAGATGCATGCCGCGCCATAGAAGTAAGGGAGATTTGTATGTTGTTACTTTGGTGAAAATTATATAGTATTTATCAAAATCTTTAAAAGAAAAATTATATTACTACCACAATTATGTTGATAAACTATAATATTTATTTCTTTGCCCACCCCCTTCTTTCTCTCAGAAAAAGAGAAAAACTTACCAGTTGCTGCTAAACTTTTAAATAGTGTTGTTCATACCTTTCTTACACTTCTCCGACTTATACTACACCCCCTTTTTTATGTTACATTTTTTTCATTTAAACACTCCAGATGTCACCAGGATGCACAATGTTAAGACACAAATTCGGAGATTTCTAAGTCCAATTCACATTTACAATCGCACTTAGTTTTCTGTAGTTGTGTAATAAACACATTTGTAGTGTGGTAAAACGATTGTGAGATCTACATACAATGACATATCAACAAAAGGTACATTTTCATTTCATACACGGTTTCATTTATAAGCTTTTTTTTCAGAACCATTTAATCATGTAAACTAAAGGGACTAATTTACTTTAACAAAACCGCAAGTGGCTTGAAAATTTGATACAAATTCGAAAGAATATTGACAGAAAGTAAATATTCGGTGCAAAATCGTAATAAATATCCGTATAAAGGGTGTTGAAAATATAAAATATAAGCACCTCATATATAGTAAAATGTGGTAGATTAGAGAATTTCTTGTCCTCATTATTCCTATCTCATTATTTGATAACAGTCAAAATTATGAGACCAATAAACTGTTCAAAAATTCTAATGTTGAGTTATTTTTTAAAGAAAAATGTTAACTTTTTTTACGGTTTTCTTATTGCCTACTAGTGTTACTTATACTTTTCCCCCTAGATTTATTGACTTTTACATCGCTTCTGGAATACACAATAAGCATGTTTGGATTCTTGGCAATTCTTAAAAATCTCAAATATATATGTGTGCATTTATTTTTATTTGTCAAAGCATTCTTCAAGAAGAACCTCTGATAAGAATTTAAGAAGATTTAAGAATCTTCCGATTTCCATGATAAGAACCTAACATTTCAAGAACACAGCTAGACTTAATCTTTTAAAAACTTTTGATTTTCTAAAATCGCATAAGAGAGACTTTTTACACTCATGTCCATAAATTAAGGAAAATGAAGTTCAGGCAAAGAAAGAGGCAGAAGTAAAACATGATGGTTAATACGGAGTGTCTACCGGACGATGCAATACAGGCCTTACAACGCCTAGGCATTCTGAGTATCAAATTATCAATCTGATCTTGGGGAATATTACACCACTCATCAAGCAATGAATGCCCTCCGAAGTTCCGGTAGACAGGTGGGAGGGGGATGACGAGTTGCAGTTCGTCAGCCAAGCATATCCCACACATGCTCTATTGGATTCAAGTCCGGTGAGTATGCAGGCCAACCCAAACGGGTGATATCCTCCGATTGAAGGCATTCGTCTACAATGTTTGCACGGTGAGAACGGGCGTTGTCATCCATAAACAGAAATTCAGCCCACATGGCACCCCGAAACAAACGTACATGTTGTTCCAGAATGACATCTCGATAGATGTGGCCTGTCATCGTTACACTCTGAATATGCAGGTCACTTCTGGAACCAAGAATAATTCCTCCCCAAACGAGCCATCCTGCACCACCGTAACGGTGTCGCTCAATGGTGTTCTCTTGAGGGTAACGGGTACCTGGCGCTCTCCATATTAAAGTCCGGCGAGAATCAGACTGCAAACTAAACATGGATTCGTCAGAAAACATCACACAAGACCACTGTTGTGGTGTCCACAATGCATGCGCTCTACTCTAGGTTAATCGCAGGCGACAGTGAGTTGCTGTAAGTGGAACACATCTGACAGGCCTACGAGCATATAGACCAATGTGCCCTAAGAGTCTGTACACGGTCTGCCTTGAAACTGTCGTACCGGTAGCTGAAGAGAGCCGAAGAGAGCTGACGAGACGGGTCTGATGCTGTGCTCCGTCTGTTTCTTTTGGCAGTAACTGCCAAATACCAGTCCTCATTCGGCGTTGTAACTCGGGGGCGACCTGTGCTGTAACATCTACTCACATTACCATCATCTTGGAATCGTTGCCAAAGCCTGGAGATGACATTCTGGGCGATTCCAAGTTCCTCGGATACTTCCAGCTGGGTACGTCCACATTCCAGTCGTCCAATTATTCTACTACGTAAAAAATCATTCAAATGCTTCCTTTGTGCCATAACTATGCGGGTTTTGCACTGAAAGGGTTTTAAAGTGCTTGTGAACAATTTTACTTCTTTGCCACCATTCCTTATATGTACCCCTCTCTTACACTCTCGTCTTTGTGACGTACTATCTGCGCCATCTGGTGGTTTCCTGTAATTTGCATATTCTTCTTCAAGATGTGTGTGATAAATTCCACAGGTGAATTTTTTTTTAGAGTTCAATTTCTGAATTATTCTTAATTTATGGACATGAGTGTAGTATACAGCTATTACTAAATAAAAGACAAAGATTTAATAAATTCTGATATATCATTATTTGAAAAATGATCATTTGAATTTTTTTTTGAATGATCCAAATCAATAGACCAAATAAATAAAATCGATGTTCATATGACTATGAAAGAAATATGTGTTTATTTAAAGATCTCGATTGTATATTAATTATGAATCAAATTTAGAATTGAATGATAATAAATAATAAGGCAGTCGGATGTGGAATTCATTACATGTCTCACTTAGATCTACCTTTTCAAATACTTTTAAATCACTTATTATTGTTTATTTTTACATGCAATAACATTTTTAATCAACTTGGATCACTGTACAGATAATTAATACTATCTGATTGTTTGAATTCGTATCTGTATTCAAATCTGGCATAAAAGAACTAAAACTCAACGAGTTATAGTTTTAATATCCAGTTATCGAATCTAATCTTATATTTCATTCTGCGGTAAATTTTTTTAAGCCATCGGTTTTTAATTTCAGTGCCGTTTTTCTTACGTTTCCACGTTCATTTTTGGTGCTTCTACTGCTTTTTGAAGCTATTTTTCTTGCACTAAATGTATTTTAATATTTTTAATTTTTAATAAATCTTATTCTCCTTTAAGTATATTTTAACTGTTAAGTATTTAAAACGTTTTAAAGCATTATGATTTTTACTGAGTTTTTTCATGCAATATTTTTTTTTTGAATCCCTACATTGAAAATTAAGGGATATACATAAACAAAATACTCAACTTTGGGAAATTTAATCCGTTGGAGCTAATTAATTAATTAAAGATATTCAACTGTAAAATTAATTATATACACTGTTCACTTAAAATAAATATCAAATCGTTTTCTAAGGTCTTCATTAACATACAAAAAAAGTAAGATACTTACCTTTTGACATTAACTATTTTTTCGGAACAAAAACGACAATCTTCGCAATCCGCTGAAAACGCAATTTCTGCTGTAAAACTATTTACCTTCCCCGCTAAAATACTCATCATAGAACCCTGGCTGTCATATATCTTGGAAGAGTGGATTTCAAAGAATATTCCTGCTAAGTATCGTCAGAGTATTCGTTACAAGGGCTATTCTATGCAATTTTAAAGTGAGTGGTACTTATAAGTACCGTCGGTTGGTAAAGGGTTAAATTAACAAAGAGCAAGAGTCAATACGTTACAGTCACTCAAAGTCCTAACGAAGTGAGGTTATAGCTCGGAAGATCTAGGTACTTAGGTCATCCCCCCAACGATAATTTTTCTTACGTTTTAGCTGCAGTTCATTCAATTGTATATAGTTTATGTCATTTAAATGTTAAATGTTCAGTTACTTGACGTCATAATTTATCGCCAAAAATTGTTAAATCCTTTTTTAAAGATCTCTGGCAAAGCAATATATTAATAGAGGATTTCGGAATTTTTTATACAGCATGTACTTACTAAAACTCGAAAAATCATTTATTTGATATGAAATCGAAGACACTCAAATCACCTCGGAAGAACTGTAATAGAATTTGTTTTTGAGTCAACTGTGTGTTTTTCAAGCAAAATCATAAATCAAGCATAACAGTGTAAAATCTTACCAAATTTTTTTTCATAAAAATTCATTCCACCAAATAATTTTGTGCTTACATGGTATTCCATTATCATATAATATTTTGAAGGAATTTTTGTTTTTCTGAATCTATATATAACTGTTATGTTAAAATTCCCCAACTCAGATGTTCATTTTTCCACGAATTAAATTTTTTTATTTGAAAAAAGAATAAAGAAAGATAAGAACAATTAAAAATATTAGACATATTTAAGCAATACTTTTTTCTGCTTTTTTAAAAAGAACACACTGTTTTTTCTTAATTATTTCAATATTCCCTTGGTAAAAAACTTGATTATGATTTAAAATATTAAAAATAACCACATGCACAATCTTACTGCAATAACTAGTTATTTTAAAAAGAATAGCAAAATTTTTATATATTTTTTAGTTTCTAAAATGACCATGATTTTTTGCAACCACATTCCTTTACACAAAACCAAAATAATTGTAACCAGTGCTATCTGTACTTGACCAGAGATCATCACATGATTAAATAAACGATAATATAAAGAGAAAAAAAAACTGTAAACATGTCAAAGTAGCTTAATTCTCTTCTCTTATCGCTTTGAAATTTTTTTTTGTGCTGACCAGATGGCCATTTATTTTAATCTCATCTTAACTTTGAACTCACGTGCAAGTTGCGTAAGTGCAACTTTCATTGACTGTGAATAGCTCCTTCAAAACCTTGACACACATCTTAAAAGAAAAATCGGAGCCTTACGTTTTCTTTAGAATAAACAATTTTTTTCTGGATTATTTATTAATCTATATTAAATCTTTTTGAACAGTGCAAGATAATCAATATACAAATCGAATACAATAAACATCATCATCGTTTTTCTTTGGTGACATTGATCCACATTAGAGCGCCCGATAACATTTGCCATCATAACCTAAAGACCGATAAATAATTGATTTTTTAGCCGGCTGGTTGGCCCTGTACGTCCAAGTATGCGGGATCGACCACTGCGCAAATCGGTTGATTTTCATAATGCAAAAAAAAAAACGATTGCGTCCATGTCGTGTGATTATACGGTTTGTAAAAGATCCATTGAGTATCAATTTGGCTCTGGTGCTCTCGGCAACCTTTAACATCCAACGAGAGCTTGAATTAAATTAATTCAAGCGTCCAATTTTGGTGATGAGAGCCGCCATTAGATGGTGCCGTGTCTGAAAAGGCTTAGTTGCTAATATGCAGACCAAAGAGAAAAAAATGGAACAAGCATTTCGTCTTCTGAGGGAGAAAATATCAATTCGTGGATTTCATTCAAGTTTTTAATCAGCGAGGGATTTTTTTTTCCGCTTCTTCGTCCAAAAAGGTCGCTGTTTGCCCGTACATAATTATGGCGGTTATGACAAATGGCATAGCTTCATAGTATACGTTGTTTCCGACTTCATACAGTTTTTTGACAATCTCTGTATTAATCTTTGATATTGAAATACTATGTAGGATTGTTGAGTTTTATTTTAAAAATTCACAATGTGCAAAAAACAGGTACTCCAAGTAGTCTTATAATAAAACATGATTATCTTAAACATCAAAGTTTATGCATAGGGAAACTTAAACTACGTTTTAGAAAATTTTTGGGATATTTAGAGAAATCTACAGGTTATTATTTATTTACTTATTATTATATTTTCAATTTAAAAAAAGTAATAGTTCTCGTAAATATTTAGAAACATTTGCGTTTTGATTGCGGTATCTTGTTCCTTCAAAGTTTTTTTTTTTAAAAAAAACTTTATTAGCATCGAATTTTCTTACACCTAGCGAGATGTACCAATGGCAGAGAATTTAATGGTTTTTTTTCTCTCTTTCGCGGACACTTTTAAAATGATATAAGTAATGTGTATTAATAACATATAAATAACATAAAATTAGTTACTGATACAGAGGGCTGATGCTATTATTTTGAGAAACCAACTTATTTATAGTTATTTCTTGTCATTTATTGTAATTATTTGCTTTAACCAGTCATTTCATTATCCAACAAAGTGTCCGATTACGGTTGTGGAGATCAAAAAGCACCTGTGTTTTCTTTCTAAAATTTGAAACTGAAACGTAGAAGATTATAGGAGGTAATCTTCAAATACTAAAAAGTGTTTCGTTTTCAAGTACTTCTTACGATATCATAAGTACACATAAACACTAATAGAGTTTTCTAGAGTTCAGAGATGTGAAGTACATAGATAAAAGATGTGAAAACGAATAAAATCTTAAGAAGGTGGTTGTGAAATGTAGCATCCCATCAAAGAACGAGTACATCTGAAGTTATTGAATTTTTTTAAAGCTATTTCTGGCAGAAAAAGTTAAGAAAGTAACATAACCAAGAAAGGAATTTTCTGGTGCCTTAATCGAGAATATAGTTTGAAATTATTAAATTTTTCCAATACTGTTATTTTTCTCAACGAAATTAAAATGCTTTACTCTATAAATAAAATGATTCTAAACTGTTTTTTTTAAAAAAATTATTGTTAGTTATATTAATTTGTACCTGTAAATAATATTTGTTCAACATACTTTTCGCATATAGTTTTATTTTTGAGTAGTTTTATGTTTACACACAATTTTGGGCTTTGTAACCTTTATTTTCTTAAGTTTAAAGGGCACTATTATACGCAGTTAAACATTTGTTGTTTAATTGGCCATTTTTAATTTCTCTACAGTGTCATAAGTTATAAACAGACATAATCGAAACAAGTTATTTGGATTTCAGCTGTTTAGTAGAGTTATAAAGATTAATGTTTTTCAAATGAGTAAATAAAGCTTAAAATTGTGAAATAAATCTCACTAGATATTGTATAAAAGATTATACAAACAACTCAAATGTGTGAAAATTTCTGGAAAAGTTGAGAATTGTGAAATATTTTTTGGCTATTTTGAGAACATGATCGACATTTTCGTTTCAAAAGTAGCAAAAATTACTAATATCTGAAACACTTTGTTTGCATGAATAATCAAATATCAAAATATATTTTTGGTCCTTAACAGTTCTTTAAAACTGAGCATTACGTTAAGCAGTGCACATCAGTCAGTTCTTTTTCAATTCTTACTATTAATTCACTCTCTCCCTATATTATATATATATCTTGTTCAAATTTTCAATCGTTCATAAAACACTTTTTATTCATCCATTCAAGTTCAAATACATTTTTTTAAACTTGTAGTGGATGCTACTTGATGTTTTTTCAAATATTAATTCATTAATTAAATTAAAAAATGAATAAATAGTAACAAACAAAAATAATAGTCCAAAAGCACACATAGAAAGGAAAATCGTTCCTTGTGTATCTGTAGCGCGATGGATAGCGCGCGCGCGAGTTGGACTTCTAATCCAAAGGTCGTGGGTTCAAATCCATTGTGATTCTGTCATATGCATAGACATGTTTAAAAAAATTGTAACTATTTAATAAAAAGCAACTAAAATAAAATTTTTCTTTGTTGACCTAAGTAGGAATTGGCTTAAAAAAAGTTTTTTTTAATATTAATTGTTCTCAGTTTTGTTGTATTGGCACCATTTTTAAATCCATTAAATAAAAAGAAAACATTTCAAAAACAAAGGCCAGTGGTAAATAACTTCCTGAAAGTATTTCCGAAAAGAATCGGCCTATTTTAGTGTTAATATGATGAAACTATAAATTTTGTGGTTTCAACAGATCCAATCTGATGGTGGCAAAACAATTACCCTCATTTAAATCAGTTGATCATTATTTCTCAATCATTAGTGTGTTACAGAGAACAAATTGTATTCACCATTCTCTTTCTCATCAGTTTCCGATAACTTTTTAAAGAAAAACTACAATTTGGATTCTAAGTAAAGATAATTTAAGCTTAAAAATTACATTTAACCGAAATGTGAAATTATTTACACGCGTACACAACACACACGTATATTTCTCCTCTTCATTGCATCTTTTTTGTTGATTGTGGGTGATTCTAGGGCAGGGGTACTCAACCTTTTTTTTCTGCTGGGTCGCATATACAGATGTCAACTATTTCACGCAGGCTGCATACATTTGCTAGCAATTTCACGCGGGCCGCATACATTTGCTAGTAATTTCACGCGGGCCGCATCATTAGGATAAAGAGAGGGGGGTTATAATGTGGAAAATTGATCAAAATATTTTAACTCTTGGTTTGCTTTTTTAAATTACAATTTTATATATTTTTTTTATTTTTGTCACTAACACTGAATTAGAAGCATTTAATAAACACTCCTTCACAATTTCTGTATCAGTAAACGGTTTCATATGATTATCAACAAGATAATAAACTTCATAAGATATGTCTTTGTTACCGCTGTGACATTACCACTGACAAAATACTTTGTTGCTGTTGCAAAGATTATTCAAGAAAGCCTATTTATCACCTCTTGAAAGAGATCTTCGAGGAAAAGTGTCATTGAATGATTCCCGTTTATTGGTATTTTTTAAATACAGCACTTTCGTGACAAATCAAACAATTTCTGATCCATGTTTGTTTTTCACTACAAAATAGTCAACCTTCTAATCTTCTTGAAACGATACATTTTCTTCGAATGTTTTTCGCTTGCAAGATATGAGGGGCAGTTAAAAATTAGTTCCACCCATAAAACTGTCACTACTTCACTGTTTTCTGTTATCACTAACCGTAACCGTTACAAATTAAAAAAGAATATCAATTCGCATTCGTAAGACATCGACAGCAAAAAGCAAAATTGATATATTTGATTTCTTGACACCAAGTTTTTAATATATTGTTTTCAAATAAGTTAATTTTTCAGAGCAGTGGGCATTGACCGGGCCACAGGTTTGGTATCGCTGTTCTAGGGTATTTAAAATAAAATCCAAATATAAATGAGAATGAAATTGACTTTTACAATTCATTCAATTCATTTCGAAAAAATTATTTTTCACTACTTGAATTACTCAAACTAATCAGGTTAAGAAATGTATAAACATAAGGACTCATGTATTTATAGAATAATATAAAGTAAGTATAATTTGATATGATTCTTATAACACTAATTGAAGATATAATTTTTTAAAAAAGGTTACTAAAAAAACGAATCCAGATGAGAATTATATTTTATACCACTGGTCTGTAACAACACACTGATAGATTACTCAACAATAGAATAACAATAGACATCACCAGTAACTCCATAACATCTGTTTTTCTACACAATCCAAATAAGTTCGCCCCAATTTTAGTATTATGTCATTTCCAACATAACAGAGGGTCAATTGTAATCAAAATATTACAAGTGCTGTCACATATTTGTATTAATATGAGATATTTTAGGATTAAGGTATCCGGCTACTTCCGGAACCGTGATTTTGTAAAGCGCATAAATGGATAATTTTCATGATATTTAGTGTCACTCAGATGAGACTACATGCATAAAATTGTTTTAAGGACATTTTGACAAAAAAAATTATTTAAATACAATATTTTGGCAAATAATTAACTTAGAATAATCTTTTTTCCAAATGTTCTCCTTTTGTGAAAAATGGTTCTATTATAATAATATTTTGCCTGTATGTATCTCAGACCTCTCTACAGAGGCTCAACTAGAATTTTTGAAAATCACATTATTTTCAGAGTTACCACCAATTGAAATAATTATTGGAGTTTTTTTCTTAAAATTGCTCCCCTCTGTTGTCGTAAAATATGAATAAACCCACTTCTTAGTTATATATTTCAAAATTTCTAGTTGAGCCTTTGTAGAGAGGTCTGAGATACATACAGGCAAAATATTATTATAATAGAACCATTTTTCACAAAAGGAGAACATTTGGAAAAAAGATTATTCTAAGTTAATTATTTGCCAAAATATTACATTTAAATAAATTTTTTTGTCAAAATGTCCTTAAAACAATTTTATGCATGTATTCTAATCTGAGTGACACTAAATATGAAAATTATCCATTTATGCACTTTTTTAAAATCACGGTTCCGAACTCGGATACCTTAATGTCCTATATTCAAGGAACTAGATTTTATTAGCATTTTTAATGCAAAGATAACCACTTTCAATAGATTGTTAGCAAATCATAATCAATACAAAAAATTATTTTTGACATTTTCAACTAGTTTTTAAAATTTAGAACTCGTTTTGGAAGAGAATCCAGTAATAACCACTAGATATTTTGGAAAATTTGTTATAGCTTTCAATGAACCTATTTTTTCATCATCAGGATTATGCATGGATCTAAAAAAGAATACACCAAAAAAAGAGGAAATAATCGTGGTTTACAATTATTTTTCAAAAAGGAAACACAAATATAAGTTTATTTTAAAGAATCTGTGTACAGTATTATATATACAACCTCATAACTATACATAAGCACGTCGTTCAGTTTGCCATTTTTCATCTTTCTTGTAAACAGCTTATGTTTTCATGTATTTCTTACAAGAAAAAACTTGTACAATCTGTGATATAAGATTTAATTTTTAATCATGTGATATCAGAGAGAAAAGATGGCACACTCCTATTTTAATATACTTTATAAAATTATTAGAAATTTGAATAAAATTAAATGTAGCTCTTAATTATAATTCAGAAAACTAGTTTTTAAATTAAAATATAATCATATTAATATTATAAATATCTTGACCGGTTTTGGAATTCTTTTAAAAACCTTTCTGATAATAGCCATAATTCAAAACCATTTCCGGTTTGTGGAATTCAATTGAGTGTCATTTTTCAAAAACAATAAAAATTTAAGACTGAACATTTCTTTTCTGTCAAAAGTTTTAGAAGGAAAGGGCGTATATACTAGTATCGAAAAAAAATTCATATTGTTAGCATGTCGGTTTTTAGCATAATGTGTTGCCTTCTTCCTTTAAATGCAAATTTTAAGTTTCGGAAAATCGTAATGAACTCTAATGATTTAAATTAATTCAAAAGAAATGTATCACATATCTGAGTCGGCTTCCAGTAATAAATTATTACGCTATGATTAATTCGAATTTAAGATGTCCTTTACGTGTAAGTTTTAAGGATCTTTATCGAGGCCTTGAACATATTCGTAACACGTTCAAAGAGAAATACAAAAGAAAAGTTTTCGTAGAATATAAATACCACACTCATCAGCGAGTGTATTTAATTTATGCATATAATTTGCTAATTTCGAGGAAATTTGAGATGACATGATTAAACCGAGTTTTTTTCAATTCCAACTATAGTTCACAATTTCCATATATATATATATATATATATATATATATATATATATATATATATATATATATATATATATATATATATAGATAGATAGATAGATAGATCTTGTTCAAATTTTCAATCGTTAATAAAACATTTTCTATTCACCCATTCAAGTTAAAATACATTTTTTAAACTTGTAGAGGATGACACTTGATGTTAATACAGTGTTTTCAAGTATTAATTCATTTGTTAAATTTAATTAACGAATAAATAGTAACACATAAAAAGTAATGGTCCAACATCATATATAAAATAGAAAATCACTCGTTGGACAAGTCCAAAGGTCGTGTGTTTGAATTCTATCTGGGAAGGCCTAACTTCTGAGAATGTGATTTATGAATGAAGAAATAGTAACAAACAAAAATAATAGTCCAACACCATATATAGAATGGATAACCGTTTTCTGTTTTGCCACTTAATGATGTGATTCTGTCATATGTATATACATATTTATATTATAATTGTAGTTATTTAATATAATGTAGCTAAAATAAAATTTTTCTTTGTCGACCTAAGTAGGAATTGACTTAAATTTCTTTCATATTACTTGTTTATAATAAAAATATGTATAACTTTGACAAAATTGAATTAAACATTCATTGAAAAAACGTGCCAAAGTTTTTACTATGTTTTTTATTGCATAGAAATAAGTAAACTTTAAGTAATCTTTTTAGTAATGTATTCTTTTACTTGAAAGAAAATTACAATTGGTTGGCATGGAAAGATAATATTTGAAAAAAAAATTCGAAATGTATATATTACATAATAACGAACACATATTACTTTATAAGGAAATTATTTTTCAATTACAGAGTGATGTTTCCCATTGATTTCTCTCAAAAAATAAGAACAATATAATCGCGTAATGAAACTGATAAACAGATAAGAGATACAGAAAAACGTAAATAAGAAGTTAAATTCGAAATGTGGTTTTTAATTGTTCTTTACCGGATCGTGAAATTACTTCACGCAACTATCTAATCTTAATAATTTCGAAAATGAATTCGAGATTGCAACGGATGGAAAAAACATAACAGCCTAGTGCTCGAAATCTAATTTTCGCCATGCTCTTTATCAATATTTTATTGATAATTCATATTGATATGGTTGAGTTAATGAATATTTGTAGAAAATATGGAAATAAAATGGAGTTGAAATGAAATAATTCGAATACATAAAATGAATAATTTATTCAACTATAACGTATATTTGAATCAAATATGTCAAAAGTGCGTTTTTTCCGTAAAAATGTATTCGGAATTTGTATATAAACCGAATTCGGGAGGGGGGGATAGTATAATTTTCAAACATGTTGCCATTCGGGTGAAAATGTTGCTAATCGTGTAAAGCAAGCCTAGCCATGGTAGCCTAGGGGTCAAGGTAACGGACTCATGGCTGGAGTGTCATGAGTTCGAGCCCCAGTTGCGCTGAAGACCAGCGGTGCAGAGAGAGCCTGATGCAAATTAAATCTGTTGATGCTCAAAATCCTCCAGTTGGCCTGATGTAGAAGTTGGGAGAGGGGGTACTAGCTCAGGTATTGCCATTTGACAGTGGCTCAAAATCACGAGGTCCGTCTATTTCTGACTTTGCTTTATAGTGCAACGTTAACAAACATTCATTCACATTTGTTTGCTTTCTTGTACATTGTCAGCACCATTTTTTGTTTGGAAAATGAATGGGAAGAGAAATTCATATATATGGCAAGTGATCGTCGACCTGAGTTTCTTCTGAAGGAAAAATTCACCCCATGTTGTACAATCACATTCAGACATTCCCTAATAGGTGATCTGTTCGGAAACTTGGATTCTAACACTAACTTTAAAAGATTTATGTTATTTTTTTCCCTTTTGGAATAAAATGGTTGCATGGATAAATGGTTTAATATGGTTGCATTACCTCTTTTCCTTAACTACGATTTTCCCGAAATCAACGGATCCGTAAATATAACTTTAAAAAATGCTCCAAAAATTCTCAGCTTATACACGGAAAAATTAGTTATTTAAAAAAAAGCTAAATGTTTGTATTAGATAAGTGTTTAATTTCCCTCAGAAATCCGAAAATAATAAAAACAGTTATTTTCAAGGAAGTTAATAATCAATTTAAGAAAAAAAGATGCAACATCTGAAGGATTTTTGGTGCATTGCAAAGATGTGAGGCGTATTATGAAACAAAAAAACAAAACAAAACAAAGCAAGTAAAATTAATAGATTTTATGAGTAATTAAATTTAAGGACGCATGTGGTAATTTATGTTTAGAAATTCTAGTTTTAAAATAATGTATGTTTAAAATTACTTGCAGGCTTTAAATTACAAAAATGTCCTTAAAGTTCATTAATTTTAATATAAAATTATTTTCTTAATGTTGAAAATACAGTGTATTCCTCGACATTCTTTTTCTTGTTTTTCTTGCAGAGTTTTCTTTTTTTTTTATGGGTAAGATATATATAAAAATAAATATTAATTTACAAAAAGTGTGATCTTTTATTTTTTTTTAATATAAAGGGTTTATGAATTAAAAATTTGTTTTATGTGTGGTTTATAAAGTATATTGAAAGGTGAACCTATATATAACACATTTTCCATATAACGAACTTTTTTTCGGGATTTAGTGACTTCGTTATACAGAGGTCTGACTGTGTTTACAATGAATATTTTTTTGAGATTTTTATAATAGAAACCGAAAGCGCGCCTTAAAGTGCCATTACATAAAAATTCGGGCCGTGGGTAGCCTGGTGGTTAGAGCATCGGACTCCAGACCGGAAGGCCTGGGTTCGATGCCCGATGCCACCAAATACCCTAAGAGTACACACGGAGTACGTGCTCGTTAAATCAGTGGGTCCGAAAGTCGTGTGGGCTGAATCACGAGTGCAGGGGACTGGAGAATATTTCCCTCCCCTCCAGTCCCATGGCAAAATTGTGGAGGTGGAGATAGGTGGTGTCACCATCTACCGTCCCTTCGAGGAATTTCGCCGAGTTAATTCGTACTGTCACCTGTATGGTGCTCAAGGCCTAAGCCAGCTACAGGCGTACTTCTAGCCCCTTGCCACGATGAATTTCGTGGGCCTCGTTCTGACTACGTCAGACAGGTGGCATTAGCCACAATCACAAACATTCTCCATCAAAATTAATAAATAGAAAATCAATACTGATTCATTTAGATGGAAAATCAACTCTTTACAATCACACAGTTATACATGGAAATGATTACATAATCATGACTAATAATGTTTCCAGATCCGTTTTTCTATTTTCCAAGACCGAGATTCTGATCTAAATTAAGCAGCAAGATGTTTAATGATCAGGTAATATTAAACCGACAGCTTTTTCTTGGCGAAACTCTCATCTAAAACTCTTCATAAAAACAAACAAACATCTCGAGGATTTCATGAAGTATAGCATTCTTTGAATAAAATATTGGTTAGATATTACGCTTGTTATTTTCATTTTGGTATCATTCTACTGTCTTATTGAAACCGTATATAATATAATAAACACTACTTTGACTAGTATTATTTTATATAAAACAATGCGAAAAAATGTTGAACATTTTTATATTGGATTTTTTTACTCGCAATAAATTGAAAGTTAAAACAGTTCATAAATGAGCATACAAGATAAAGCTTCGCAAATTAAGATTTGTGGTGCATAGGAATTGCAATATCGGACCAAAAGTTCAATACCGGTATTCGGTATTTTTTAGATCTTAATACCGGTAGTAGAAATTTTAGAAAAAAACACGAAAACGTAGGTATTTCTTTGTTTTATATTTGCTAGTTTTATTAGAGTGTAAATACCACAAAAATAATTTGTAACTTATAAATTATTGCAGTATATAAAGAACACACACAAAAAAAGTAAAGGAACATCTTATTTATTTAAATCACAAAAAAGTGTAATTATCGCTATTCAGTCTGTGATACTAGTATAAATTTTTGAAATGTGATCTTAAAAAAACAATGCACATCTATTGCACTGTCATTAATACTAGAACTTAATTTTGTGCAATCATTTCATCCGAATAATCTTTTTTTTTAAAAAATAATCCAAAATCCCTGATGGCTTGGGCTTAGAAAGTGTGCTATTGTGAATTTGTATCTTCATCGCAATAGATTCTTTCCTCTTTAACAATTTGGTATCATGTTTTATTTTTAGATGTGTATGGAGTCCCCGTTTGTACTTCCTCCATTCATTTTAATAACACTAGGGCATTTTTTACATTGTGCCACTATATTCTTTTCATCATATACAAATGATGAAACCAAACCGCAGTATTATCAACTGATTTTTTTAGGTTCTTTAAAGTTATTCTAATTCATTATTGTGGGTTATTACTTATGAGTATATATATATATATATATATATATATATATATATATATATATATATATATATATATATAATTAATATAAAAAATAGTTTGAACCTTAAAGTATGATATACAAATACAGTGTGAATAACAAACTCACCAATTAAAAAAAATATCAAAATATTACGCACTTTCTTCATAATTACGACCTTGTTTTCTCAGATTTAAATATCAGTCTACGAATCCTGAGCGTGTGCAGTATCGCTCTGAGCTGTAACAGGATATTTTTAGCCCACCTCTTTGGACGATTTACGTATTTTATCACTTCTCTTGACTGTATGATACAACTGTATTCACAGTTTAACTAATTTCGCCCATTAGGGAGACACAAAAATAAAAACGTATATTATTTTGCGATGTTGGTGATCCCTGATCATATAGTGGAGACAATTTTAAGAAATTTCCAGTAAATACCGAAAAACGGTATTTCAAAATTGTAGAAATCGCTCAAAATACCGGTATTCGGTATCCCGGTACACCGGTATTGCAATCCCCCACCGTTGGGGGGACACCCTTTCTCCACTATTAACACGACCTATGTCTGAGTGAGTGAGTGAGTGATTGAGTGAATATTAACGTCGCACTGTTAAGCAAAAGGTATGTCTGAGGGAAGGAAGGAAGAACTACTAAAATCTGCCAAACTAAAATCAGTTTATTATGATCTTAGTTGATTTATATGTATACACAACAACAATACTAGTCTAGGAGGATATTGATCACGAGAGAGTAGACGCAACACGTACTACTGATAATTAGCGAACTTAACAACTGAATCTATATTTATGTATTAATTCCCAATCTAAGAGTATCCGCACTATCCTCATATAGTCTAAGAGCTAGCAACGTTTTCGAGAAAGAATTTTAGAAAAGCTGATTCTTTAATATTTCTTTCTCTATGACTTTTCGAACATCGTGCGGGCTATCTGGCTGACGGTAAACGTTGCGTTTATTAATGCGCATCATGCCTTTACAGGTAAAAATATCGATTTTTTAAATAATTTTAGAAAGAAAGGTTTTGTTTTCACTAAATTTAAAATATTGTTAACAACATGAATTTATTAATGCCAGACATTTTTGTTGTTGAAAATAATGTGCCGCCATTTTGTATGAAAAAAAATCATTAATTTCAAACCATTTTAGAATGTCTGTAATTTTAATATTATTTTATTTACACATGAATAAGTACAAATTTAAATTGCCAGATATTAATTCGGTTGCTTACTTAACATACATACCGATTTATACCGCGGTATTATGCCTGTCGTTAGAGAGAGACAGTGGCAAAGTAGGTAGGCGGAAGAGTGACCGATGCGTTGCTTCCTTTTTGTAATTCATACAAAATGCAGTGTCGTAAATACACTTTATCTACTGACATTTTTTTTCACTTTAAATATTACAAGTAAATGATGAACGGTAAAAAAGGACTCCTTTTACATTATACAGCCTTAAAAAAAACAAAGAAAAATCCGAATGACTCACTAGCCAGATGTTTTTTTTTATTTACAAGAAAAATCACCTGCCTATTTAAAATACGACAGAACTTTCCCTCCAACCCCCGATAGTTTAACTATTTTACATACTAATCAATCATTGGCTGCTGGAGAAGATAATTGCTGCAGGGCATGTTAGCGGCGCATGACGACGTCAGTCCCAAGTCATATGTTTACGCTTGATGAGACAAATATTATTCAACTCAACAAAGAAAAATATAATAAAATTATAGAACATTATTTTTTGAAAAGTAATCAATAAAACAAAAATGTTATAAAATTATAAAACATTATAATTTGAGATCGAAAGCAAATTAAAGGTAAACAACAAAGTTTACATTTTTCCAATGATGCCAAAGTGTATGACAAAATAACAGAATGGGTTACCAAATTCCAAAATAAAGAATTAATACAAACAACCAATAATCTAAAAACCTCAAATGCTCCAATTTTTTATCACCATTCGTGTGAAGTGGGATATTTCAATGACTACAAGAAAATAACCGTGAATACTGTACGCAACTCCTGGCATAGTGTACGAGATATTCATAAGAATACTTTTAATAAAATTGTGTCAGTAATTGAAGAAGATGTAGTTAAAAAAAGAAATTATTTGTCATTAACTTCCCTTTGTGTCATGTATAATAAAGAATTACAAGAAGAGTTAATACATCAACCTGAAGCAGATGTAAGTTTAATGACAAATCATCAACTTGAAGAAAAAATAGTAAAACAATTCAAGCAAATTAAGATTGTAATAAAAAAGAAAAGAAAAATTATTATGCATAAAAATAGTAACTTATTGGAACAAGAAGATCTAAAAAAAACTCGAAGAGAATGATCTCATTGATAAAGTTGCATTCATTCTACGAAGTACTATTTTAAAAATGGATAAAACAACATTACCTGCTGTAATGAAGATGGAAGATTTGATTAATGGTGAGTATACTATTCCAGAAAAACTAGATCGCTTTTTCAAAGCATTAATTGGAGGTAAAGATATTCGTCGCCGAGAAGGAGTCAATTTTATAGGTTAAGCAATTCATTGGCTTCTGATGCTATTTATTGTGTAAATAATGGTGCTGTTAAGCCATCAAAGCACATAACACTGGGTATGACCGTGAAAAATCTTACAAGTAGTAGAAAAATGATTAATATTTTAAATCGACTTGGACATTTTTGTAACTACAATACGCTGGAAGAAATAGAAACTGAAGCTACGATCTCATCTGTAAACCGTTCTCAAATTTGCCCTCCTGATATTATTCAAAGTCCGTCATTAAGTACAGGTGTAGCATTCGATAATTTTGATAGATACGTCGATACTTTAACTGGAAAGGACACTTTACATGACACCGTAGGAATCATTTACCAAAATGTAAGTCATGATTACGATATTGAATTAAATTCAAGTAGTATAAGTGGAAATATTGACATACCGCTACCACCAACAAAAGAAGACGGACTTTTAACGAGGAAATTCCAGAACTACCGTCGTTTAATCATCGATTGCAAATGTTAAAAAATTTAACACCAGTTGAGAATGAACCAACTCTTCCCGCAAATTTACCTTTGATAGAAACAATAGATCTGTTATATTTACTTTCACACTTCTTACATGTGCCAAATACCCCAATGGGGACAGGTTTTAATTCTAAAATTATTAAAGATACTAGTCTCAAACAAAAAGTATCTTATCTTACACCTATTAATTTTTCACCGACAAATGTAGCGGTAGTTACACATACAATGGAACAGGCCCAAGTTGTTGGAAAGGAATGTAATCAAACATATGTGCAAGTTACTTATGACCTGGCAATAGCTAAAATAGCATATAAAATCCAATCAACGTCAAAGCCACAATTCAATAATCTTTTCATCCATCTTGGTTCATTCCATTTAATGATGGCTTTCTTCAAATCCATAGGAGTTTTTATAAATGAGTGCGGTCTATCTTATATGATGATTGAGAGTAATATTATTGCTTCTGGCTCAGTGAACGGTTTAGTTGAAGGTAAACATTTTAATCGTTGCAAACGTCTGCATCCGTTGAGGGCTCTTGGTTTGAAAATGTTACATTTTGATCATTTTTTGGACAATATTGAATACAATTTCCTGAAGGAACAAGTTATCGATGATTTCCTTCATTATCAAGAAGTTATAGATTCTCACTCGTCTATGCCAATAGAATTACCTAATAATGTATTATCTGCATATCAAAAATTCGTAGAAGAAACAAGACAAGGTGAGCATGGGAAAACGGCTCAATTCTATTTGATTTACATATATCCAGCTTGTAAACTATTATATAACCCTGTCAAGAAGCATACACATGGGAGATTTCGAAATGTTCTGATATGTTATTCCAAAAATAACTAATTTATTTTTCGCAGTAAATCAACCGAATTATGCTCGATGGTGTGTTAAATATTTAGACAATCTAAATAAAGTAGATGAAACACATCCTGGACTAAAAAATGATTTCATGAATGGATGTTTTGGAATAAAAATAACCGACAAACTATTTTCGAGCATACCAATTGATCTTACACTGGAGAGACTATCAATTCTGAAGCGGCTAGATACCTAAGTGGTATTGCACATTTTACTAATTTCTTAGCTGCCCGTCAACGCTGGACCAAAAGTCACAGTATTAGAGCCACTATAATCTCTCACGTTCTCGATGTTTGTGGATTGAAGCAATTGCAAGACGTGTCTGCGGATTTGCAACCAAATATAATTAAAATTTATGGCAAACAACTCTCTGATTTCAATGAAATTTTTGAAAATAATATTAATCCATTTGATGAAAGTTTAGACAAAGATAGTTTATATAATATTGCAACTGCCAAGCCGGTATCTGAAAATGTAACGAACTTTTTGTTGAACATTGAGAAAAATGGTGAAGATTTACGGAAACAGTTTATTACTGAATGTGCTGATGATCAGAATAAATTTGATAAGCCAATAAAAAAATCAAGTGCTTAATTTTGCTGGTGCTCCAAAGAAGACAAAAATAAAAATAACTCTTGGTAACAAAGTTATTGAGCTAAGAATGCAACGAGGTCTGTTTGGTTGACTCTTAGGTATATCTATGACCAACAAAGTCGATATTGAAAAAGTACTGTGATTTCCACTAACGTCGATACCAACATTGATGTGTCATACAGTATTTGTAAAACAGATAAAGCACAATTAATTAAAGTTTTCGAAAAAAAAGTTAGAAAAGTCAATCAGCAATCCTTATTTTTTTGATATTAGTATTTTAGACGGTTTCTTCATGTTACTCATCATGAAAGAAGTGCCCCAAACTTTCGATGGCATATCAAAAAAATTCCTTAAAATGATTTCCCAGTTTAAATCACCTCGCATTGATATTGTATTTGATCAGTATTTCACACCTTCTATAAAAGATTGTGAGCGTTTACGTCGCAACCAGTACAGTTTCCATGGGCATCATAATTTTGCTGGTGAACTGAAAAATACTCAGTTCAGGGAAGCTCTCGTAAAATTTTTTATTGATCATTGGGCTAACGATGTATCCTTTTATTGGGAATAAAACTATTTATCTAAGCTTCGATAAGAGGGTTATTCGTATCGCGTTGTAAATAACCAAGTTATTAGAAGTATTGAAGAGTCATTATTATGTGATGAACATGAAGCTGATACTCGAATTATATATCATAGTTGCCACATAAGCGTTGACCCTCAAGTTGTTGTACGCTGCTCAGACTCCGATATTCTGATTATATTTCTTGGCAATTTGGATCATCTGAATGCATCTTTGAAGCTGTGGATCCAATGGGGTGTAGGAAACCATGAACGTCTAATAAGCATCAATGATTTATATCAAGATCTTTGTATTTCTTTATCGAAAGCTCTACCATGTTTCCACGCAATAACAGGGTGCGATTATACCCCAGCATTTTTTCGGAAAGGTAAACTAAGGCCCTTCAAGCTGCTCGAAAAATCTTTCGAGTATCAGTTAGCATGTCAAGAGATTATAACTGATGATGACGATGAACTTGAACGTATATTTGCCACTTTGGACAAATTTATATGCCACATGTATGGGGTGCCTAACTCTTCAAATGTTAATGATGTTCGCTTCTATCTATTTTCCAAAACTTATCAATCAAAAGAACTCGATGATAATTTCGAAAAGAAATGTCGAAGTTTCGATTCATCGAGTTTACTACCATGTAAAGCTGAATTATATCAGCATTTATTGAGAGTGCGGTATGTGACAAAGTTTTGGAGAAATGCTCATTTAAGAAATCCATCATCTTTATCGCCGTTAGCTTCCAGGTGGATCGTCAATGATGATAAATACGATTTTGTTTGGTTTGCTGGGGAGCAGTTTCCGTCATGAGCTGCTGACATTGTCATAAAAAGTAAAGTATTATTTATAATGGGATAAATCGAAAGAGTAAATTATTATTTAAACCGTGATAACCTAATAATGATTTTTTTTGCTCAAGAACCAACACTACTAGTAAACCAAAACACAAAGCAAGATGACGATTATGATGATATTGATAATAATGGGAGCAGTGACAATGATGACGACTATGAAGATGCATCGGTTTTTTGTGACACTTTTACGGAATGAAAATACATATTTCATGGAAAAATTATTTTCACCATATAAACATAATATGTATAAATAAAAGTGAGAATTTTGTTATTGTATCAATGGCATTTTTTCCTTCATCTTTTATAAAATCCTTTTATTCAGTTACAATAAAATTTATATGATGTTTAAAAAACGATATTTTCCCTTTTGTTATAAATACTTTAATCAAGTATTTAATATTATTTTAATTAGAATTTAAATATTAATTTTTTATTACATTCATCCTCGAAGACATAAAAATTAAAAAAAATTGTTTCGAAAGTATTCCTGTCACGCTTCCATCTACTACTTTGCCACTGTCTCACTCTAACGATAGGCATAATACCGCGGTATAAATCGGCCTGTATGTTAAGTAAGCAACCGAATTAATGTCTGGCAATTTAAATTTGTACTTATTTATGTATAAATAAAATAATATTAAAATTACAGACATTCTAAAATGGTTTGAAATTAATGATTTTTTTTTCATACAAAATGGCATATCTGGCACATTATTTTCAACAACAAAAATGTCTGGCATTAATAAATTCATGTTGTTAATAACATTTTAAATTTAGTGAAAACAAAACCTTTCTTTCTAAAATTATTTAAAAAATCAATATTTTTACCTGTAAAGGTATGATGCGCATTAATAAACGCAACGTTTACCGGCAGCCAGATGGCCCGCACGATGTTCGAAAGGGCACAGATAAAGAAATATTAAAGAATCAGCTTTTCTAAAATTCTTGTTTTTCTGACGTTGCTAGCTCTTGTACTAATAGTTTAGATGAATTAGCTTACAGCTATTTCCTGAGTAAACAGCTACGGTTCTTAAATCGTCCATTTCACCTTTAATCAAGCTGACTCTGGCTTAGGCAATGCTCCGTTGATCCCGGACCCACTTTTGACTTATCTACACCGGCACTGATAGGCCAATTCCCAGAATTAAAAATCCTCTTCTAGACTTTTAGCCCGCTTCACTAACTTACTTCTAGCATTACTTCTCCATTTAGCGGCTCTCGCGAATGCTAACCTTCCTATATGTATGATTCCTAATTAGCATACACACGTTCTCTTCTTGAGTTGGTTGGAAAGAATTGCCACTCTGGCCCCCAAGAATCCCAAGAGGACAATTAGTGGAAATCGCGATAAAGCCCCGTCACAGATTATCAGACGTAATATTTTTCTAAAAAAAAATTGATTTTTATTATGATTCCGAGATTAAAAGAGTTACCGTTTTAACTCTCTTTGTTGTAAAATCCCCCCCAAGCTTGCCTCATGAAAAACCTTGGAAGTATATTCCTTTTTCATAAATCTCGATAACAGAAAGCTATGAATCTGGTATAATTGTTTTATTACTTTTAATAATTCGTAAACTATATTTCTTGCTGAAATTTTTTTTTTAATTTTTTCGAAATTTTAGCAGGCAAAACAATTTTTTTGACAATAAAAATTGTTTTTAATGCAGTTATACCCCTTTTGAACAATTGGTAAAAAACGATGATGTAACCTTTTTATATTTATAGTAATAAAAGTAGCACTCTTGCTTTTTTTTCAAAACATCAAAAAGTTATAGTAATTATTATATTTCTTACTGTGAAAATATTTTGCATTTTTAGACTTACAGTAAATCATATTTTTGGTTATTCATTATTTTAATTTGGAAATATTAACAGTCGTAACAGTTACTTTTTTATCTCTCACTGCAAGGGAAATATTAGAACACTTTACATTTAAATACACATGAATTAAATTTCTATACTTATAATACTTGTACTTTCTTTTTAATATTGTCACTTCTGAACTCTTCAGAACAAATTACGGCAACACGAGTGAAATACAAATGTGAAAAGAATAATTTCACGGTCAGTGAAACGATTGATCAAGGATAAATTCATTATATCGTTCAAATATACGATTAATTTTTATTCCTTTTTTAATTTCTCCAACACGAAATTACCGGGAGAAAAAGAAAACCCTTTATGCCTAATGTCAAAAATGAAGGTTGGACATTCCTTTGACCTTGGATCGCCGTAGGTAGGAAATACTAATAAAATACTTGGGCTTGAACTCCTTACGTGCTTTAAATGTCATACAGGTCACCATGAGAAATAAGTTTATCCGATGGAAATAGATCATTATTTCCTCGTGAGGAAATTTAAATTTTAAATTTCATCATATGATCAGACTGATATCACTAGACTGGAATGGATGTAAGAAAAATGAGGTGTGGTAAAATGAAACATTTTCATTTTGCTTTTAATAATTAAAATTAACTTTTGAAATTGATATTTTCTGCTTTTTGTGTAATGATTAAACAGCATAGATGAATTTTCAAAGCTTTTATTTTCGAGGTTTATTGTTTGAATTTCAAAATAGAATACAAATGAGAATTTAGAATTGATACAGAAAAGTTTCTGGAATAATTAAAAAGGAGTTAAATAGGAAACCATTTTTATAAATTAGTAGTAAAAACTAGCATACTTCCAGTGGCATAACATACACCACTGCAACTCCCGTATTGTGGGGGCTCAGGAGTTCTAGGGGCCCAAAGCCTGACTGATGCCAAGTAAGTATTTGGGTTTGGGGACCTTAACTTGACTTTGCAGGGAGCCCCTAACATTCTCCGTTACGCCACTGCATACTTCAGTTAATTCAGTATGATTCGAATCAACAAGTATGGGGTGTTGTAATTTCCGAAAAATGATTTTGATTATAATTAGTTTTAAAAATGTTTAACCTTCTATTGCGTATAAAAAGAGTGGACCCTCTCAAATATCGTTTAAATATTTTTCGTTCGAGATTGCGACGTTCTTATCGTAGGTTGGGATTCTGATTTCGTCAAAATGCTCATGGTACAGAAAAATTGGAGAGCTTCATGTTAACAGAAATTAAATGTTAATATCCTCAACGCGCATAGGATGGAAGTTATGGAACGCAGTCACCAATTCAAGTAATATTTTCATCGTTAATTTAAGATCACAATTATCAGATTTACTGCGAGTAAATATCGTGCAGCTCTTGAGTAACCTTAATATTTTATAATTAGAAGTTTAAAACAAGAAATATCAAGTTAAAGATTTTCTTTTGCTTAAAATTATAAAGAATTAATTATCAATCAGCCATGTTAATCGAGAGCCCTTTTCCCGCGTTTTATGTAAATATGACAATTTGTTAAAATATCATTTCAGATCATAAGTATCAATACCTGCTGATACTCATGCTGATCTTGCTCTTCGTAAAAAGGCTGTCTTTAAAATTTCTTGAAGTCTCTCGATCTACGAAGAGTGGCGAAGCGAATGCATTCAAATAATGAAGTGAGTGAGTGTTTATGAACGTCACACTTTAGGGCGTCACCAGGGTTACTGGTGACGGAACTCGTAATTCTGAACCCTAGTCAAGTACCAAGGACGACACCTGAGCTGGCACTCACTCTCCTAACTCCCACACAATGCCATTTTTTGTATTTAATGTAAACCACTTACCATAAAATCTGGCGTATAACGCGCACTTCGAGCACAAAAAATAAAATCGAAATTTTCGGGTGCGCATTATACGCCGGGTATAAAAATGTTAGCTTCAAAAAAAAAAAAAAAAAAAAAAAGATGAGCATAAAAAAAATTAGACTTCTATATAGATCGGAATACTGTTTATTTAAAAGAAATGACGTACCTAATGAACTTAAAGGGTTTTTCAAGAAGTATACCATATTTTTTTGAAAAATCAGAGATAATACATCGAGTAAATGACTTCAAAACATATAAGCACTGCACATGTACATTTCAGGTTCTTCGTAAAAAAGGGGGTGCACGTTATGCGGCGAATATACCTAAAAATAAAAAAAAACACAGCTGGAATGTATGGGTGTGCGTTATACACTGGTGCGCGTTATACGCCGGATTTTACGGTACGTAATTTTTTATTTTAGTTTCTTAATTTTAAATTTTCCTCATTTCCAAATTTTAATTAACCGTCCTTGCAATGTTATTGTTCCTTTTTAGTTTAAGTTAAGCATCTAGGGAAAACAAATATTTTTATTAGGTGTTAAAAATATCCATTCATTGTGATATGAATACTACTTTTTGTTTTTATTCATTGTAATAACTATTTATTTTGTTGTGGATTTAAAAAAAAGTATTAATATATTGTTATATGCACATTTTCTCTACTGTTGAGTGAATAATATTATCCCATCTCAAGAATGAAGTTAAAAATAAATCACTAAGTCAAACATGAGAAATGCTTTCAGCTAATTTTCAAAATATTCTGCAAATAATAATATTCTGTAAGCAAATGAAACAAAATTTTTGATAACCGAGAATAAATTGTTCTAAGAAACTTAAGCGCGTGTTACGTCACATAGTTACGTCATATAACCATCTATAAATCAATTTTACCATTTTTACTAAAATGGGAGAAAAAAGAATGAACAGGAAACATTTTAAAAGGATTCAGTTTCTAATTTACGCTAATAAAAAATTTTTTTAAAAAATCTGATATCAAATATTTGGAATTATTTTTAATTAAGGAAAGTGAAGTGATTTCACGGAAAAGGTATGCAGACACGAAAATGGAAAGGAGGGGGAATCCAAGATGAAGTTGGACTAAGAGCATGAGCCGAATATTTAACCCAGAGTGACGTCATCAAAACAATCCGAAACTGGTTAAAAGCAGTTTCGTTAAAGGTCATCTAAGCGGTCTTACATTGGGCAATCCTTGCAAAAGAAAACGGGATTGATTTCAAACACATCCAAGGTACAGGTAACGATAGGAAAAGGGTTGTAGCGTGATAAAATTTGCGAAGTACACGAACTTATTAGGTCTTTACAAAGTACTTTATTACAAGTCAGTTTACGTGACGGTTAACAGTGTTCTTGAAACTTACAACAAAAAGGTTACAAGATTATATGAGTCACACACATGATTTACAGCTTTTTCAAATTAAAATAAAATATTGTAGAAAGGTAATGTTTAATTATATATATAATATATATCCAGTATGTTAAGTATAATAAATTCGTTTTCGCGGATATAATTAGTCTGAAAAAAAAAAAATAAAATTACAAAATACATATCAATGTACGTAACAGTTTTTAAATATTTTTGCTATATCATATAAAGCCCCGCTATTGATTCTGCAGATATTGGCAGCAAACAATTCTATTATGTTGAGAATTTTAAAAACTGTTATAGGAATTCTTTCTATGTCACTTAGTATTAGACACTTAGTCTCAAACCAGCCAAAACCGAGAACCCTTTCTAAAACAATTGGTATAAAAATAAACAGCTCCTGGTTATTTAAGCAATCCCTATTAAAACACACACACACACACACACATATATATATGCATGTGGGAGACAACAAAGGTCTAATGCATTTGTCTTTCTTCTGATTTATTTAAAACTTAACAAAAATTAATTAAAAAGGCAGCTATTCTAAATTTCTAACAAATAGATTTCCATTTGACGACGGGGATGCCTGCTCGCGCAACCCCAGTCTCTCTCTCTCGTTTTCTTCAATGGTCAAAGCTATTGTTTCACATTGGATCAGCTGCGCCCCTGCGCGCGAAGAAAGCGTGTTTTGTTTCGTCTGGTGTTTTGTTCAGAGATTCAATTGGGTGACGACTCCACACACACACACACACACACACACACACACACACACACACACACACACACACACACACACACACACACACACACACACACACACACACACACACACACACACACACACACAAACACACACACACACACACACACACACACACACACACACACACACACACACACACACATATTTATATATATATATTACTTTAACAAGTAGTTTTTTTAATGCAACCTGGTCTCTATACCTCATGATTTTTTTAATTACAAATAAAGTTCAAACAGCAAACTTTGATACAATTATTAATTGATAATTTTAAGACTTAACTTGATTAATTGTGTGTTTATTAACGTCTCATTTCAAAGCTACACAATGGCAATTCGCGATGACTTCGTCATTCGGTCAAGAAACAAGGACGACAAACTTCAGATAGTATCGCACTCTCCAAACTTCTAACCAGACCACGCCAACGTGAGAAGCTTGAACTTCAACAACACTACGCTGAAGCAACGCTGGCCTCGAGTTCGTGACTATTGCTATTTGACTATCGTGGCCACAAAAACAAGATTCGAGCTACAAAAGTATTCTTTTTCACAAATTATATTTTAAGCAGTTACAGATACAGACAGTGGAGCACACAAGGGGGGTCGGGGTCCGCCCCCCAAAGCTCTTTATTTTTTTTCCAATTGATTATAATTCTAATTATATAGTACGTAAAATTTAATTAATTACTAGTTATTAATGATTAATTTTATTAATTAATGCTAATTATTTATTCAAAAATTAGTTTTTTACTATGTTTTGTTCCCGAAAATCGACAAAATCAAAAGGAGCATGATACAAGGATGGTGAACTTTCGACCCCGGACCCCCCCCCTGAAAAATTCCTGTGTGCGCTTCTGCATACAGATATCAATTAACTATTAATACAAACAATTTAAGATGACATAATATATCAATCAATCAAAAGATATATTGAAAATGGAACAAATAATACTGTATGCAATCGAATTTGGATTTGAAACTATCAAAAAAATATATATAATAGAGGTTGATGAAACTAATTATTACTGTATTGAGACTGACATTAGATATGCAGTTTTTATTATAAACGTTGTCTCTTTTAGATCTACGAGTTGAAAACACTAGTATTAATTTTTTTCGAATA
Source organism: Trichonephila clavipes (assembly GCA_019973935.1). Taxonomy (NCBI): domain Eukaryota; kingdom Metazoa; phylum Arthropoda; class Arachnida; order Araneae; family Nephilidae; genus Trichonephila; species Trichonephila clavipes. The sequence goes on along the minus strand of BMAU01004956.1, from coordinate 107,106 downwards.
ATGAAAGCTTCAAATAAACTAATTACTGTCGGAAATAATTTTTAATTATATTTTATTTTTTATTTTATGAAATGACGTTATTTTCCACAAATGAATAGTTGAGATTCAAATGAAGAAGGAATAAAAAAAATACTTTAAATTTACTAATATTAGTATGTATCCATTGCCTTTTAGCATTCTGAAATAACGAGTTTCTTTGTTTTTGAATATTCTCGGTCTCCCAGTTTTAAATTTTATTCATTAATTCAAAAGAGAGACCGTATGTGTTTTTTTTAAACATCCCATCTATTGCAATATCTTTAGTGACAGCTGTATATGTAACCTCTAAGTAAAAATTCACTCTTCAGCGCATGTTCATTTAAACAACAAAACTGACACCTAAAACGGGAAAGGATTTTTTTTATCGAAGTTTCTTTTCATTTGATATCAATCGATTGATATCGATCATTTGAATGATCGTCATCTTTATGGATGTGAAAGTTTTAAGAGATCAGAGACATTTTGCAATAATTCCTATAGCTGTTATTTGCACAATAAATGTTATTATAAAAAAGAACTTTATGTACTATAGACACATAAATTATGTAATAAAATATAAAGGGCATTTTAGTGTTGTTTGTACAACAGATTTATATAATACAGACGAATGTTTTATTTCTAGAAGAATATCTGGGTCGTATAATAATCAACCAGAGTTTAAATACATCTTACTGAAAAAATTCTGCATTTGAAAATAAGAAAAAGCAACTTTCATCATATATCTCATCATTGAAGAGTAAGTAAGATGAGATATTGTGAAAACTGATTCCAAGCCCATTATTAATTTGTGCTCCAGCATGATTTTAAACCCTATTTACTTAACATTTAAATTTATTTTCTTAATTAAAATAAAAATCTGTAAAATATAAATAGATGATCTTAATAAGTTATTTGACGTGTGTGTTACTTATCAAAGTGTATACGAGGTTTGATACGGTTAAATGGATTAAACTTTTTGTACAAAAGTATTTCAAAATCATTTTATTCATTTTGAAATACACTAATTAGGAAGTACTCCTTTGATATATCGTTTATATTTACCTCTACAATTATCTCCTTTATATATACCTTTTCATTCAGAAATTTTCCTGTGAAATAATTTAGGTTTTTAAGTATTCCCACAAAGCATTATTTATAATTGATCTTATTAATTTGCAAATTTTTCCTTTTATATGCGATGCTGCTCTCAGATGTATTGGCGGGAAGGTTGAAATGGAGAAGTGTTGGGGTGGGGCATGTTAAATTATTTTAATAGCACATTCCATACTCTAATATTTCTTTCTACATTAAGTAAGTACTTTTAATTATTTTTTCCTGATGTAATTTTATTTAAGAATAGCACTAATATATTTAATTAAATCTTCTAATAATGACACATTAATAGTCCCAATAGTATAGGCAAATTACAGGTGAAGGCTGACTGGCCTCAAAACAATGTTTAAACCTGCATTCTTAGTTCCTACGGCTAAGAGTTTGCTATTGTACTTTTGTGATTGCTTATTTCTTACTTGCACTGTCTGATTATACTTATATTTATGCTTATTTAAAAATATAAGCAATTTAGTATATATTATTATTATTGATTATATATATATATATATATATATATATATATATATATATATATATGTATAATTTGTTCCTTTTATACTTTTATATATCTTTCCCTATCACACATACGAGAAAAGAAACTCGTTCACTTACTCACTCATCACGAGATCTTCAGAACTGTTAGACATACACGCTGAAAATTCAGCAGGCATTCTCCTTTTGTTACGTAGAGATCCGCTAAGAATATTTGCCGAAATCGACTCGGAAATGAGGTTTCAAGGCCAATAGATATTCCCATTTTTGAATAATTAGACTTACAGACTCTAAATTTGAGAAGTATGTTTCTTTTATTGGACAGATGTTCACTAAGAACGAATTTTGTGGAAATGGATTACGAGGGGAGGTTACAGGGACATAAAAGAAAAAAAAGATTTCCGTTTTAGATATTCAAGAGAATGTTAGGGAACTTAGATTTCAATAACTTAAAAACAATACATAGCCATATAACATCATGAAATACTTAGCAAAGCCTGTGGCTAACGGCTAGTATATAAATAATTTGTTACCCTTTTCGTAATAAATCATTTTCGCTCTCATCACATTTCGAATAAAAGCATTTTCAACACATATATTGGAAAAAAAATTGAATAATTTTTACATAGAACGAAACATTTTATATTAACATTTAGTTACATTTTAATAAAACATAAATAAGCGTAAAGTAATCGCTCCGAGGATTATGTTTATTGGTAAATTTTTCTCCTTGTACTTAGTTCGAAATGCGTACAGCGAAAAGGGCAAGCAGTTACATTAGGTTAACGCATATCTGGATCCATTTCATTTTGTTATTGCTTTATATTTTGCGCGTTGGACATCCAGGTTAAAGTGAATTCAGCTTCTATGGCAACATATCATACTGCATGTTTTACAGAAAATATTTACATTTTCCAGTTATAGAGAAATCCAAAATTTTTGGTTTTAAAACAGTATTCCGTTGCATGAAACTGTGTTTATTGTCAGTGTTCAATAACTTCAATAAACGTGAAACATCCAACTTTTCCAAAGATGCACGTTTTCATGTTTTCAAACGTAAAAATTATCAAGAAGTCATTTTGATAAGAAAGATCACGGCAATGCTTTCCATTTTAATATAGTAAATATCAGAAAACAATAGGTTATCTGAAGTTTTTATCAGTAACAGTAACCGTGTTAAATGCGTCGTTGTGTTTCATAACATTGGGTACTTTTTTTAAAGGAAAAAACAGATCAATTATGTAAGTTGAAAATTCTCTGAAGGGTCACCTTTGAATTAAATTTTACAATTTCTCAGTGTTAAAAAAACGATGTTATATGTAAGCTGTTAAAATAAAAACGAAAAACATGAAAATTAGTTTCGATCGTTAGTTTTATAAACTTGATGGTTGATTTGATTGTTTAATATTGCACTTAGAAGCACCACTAAAGATACTAGTGACCGACCTTGTGATTTTGAACAGTTAAGTGAGAAGATGACATCTGAACTGGCACACAACTCTTCAAACTTCCACTCTACGTCAGTGGGGGAACTTTGAGCCTCGACACATTTAACTGCAACATATCCTTTATAACAGTGGTTCTTAAACTTCTGATCACCGCGGCCCCCGTTTATATATCAGCCTGACATCGTTGACCCCCAAGGATTTGAAAAACCCTTCCTGTTGGTGTAAACGCTCCACGAGCCTATTGGATGAAAGGTGATACGTCGTGGTTCTGATCTTGCGAATTCCTAAGCACGCACATAATTCACGACTCGGGTGGGAGTCAAATTGATGGCCCTAGTATGTTGTTTTAAGACCAGGAACCCCAAATCGAGGAATCCACTCACGGATTACTGTTGCAGCCACTGTCCTGACTCTCAACATATGGCTGAATGATTTAAAGCCTCCTCAATAATCTTCAAACTGAATTTTCTACTTAAATAGACATTTAATACTTTCCCCCTCGTTTTTACTATTTTTTGAAAATATCACGTTACAGTAATTGCGACATGGTTGCAAACAATAAAAAAGCTGCATTTATATTCTTGATCGAGATACATTTGTTTTAGTAGTTTTTTCATTGGGAGCAATTTCATGATCTAGTCAAGGATGCCACATCTTTCAATTTTTCCACAAGGTTTTTCAGAATCTGTAAAGAAGGAAATCTTAACATTAAACTATAGACCTTTGCGGACCTCCTAGAAAGGTATTGCGGACTCCCAGGAGTCCTCGAACCACAATTTAAGAATCGCTATACGACAGTTTTTGTAGACAGTTCTGCACTTAGTTTAATTGCTCATAATTTGATTCTTGATGAATAATAAGTCTTAACACGTTGGCTGACAGTCATGTGAGGTTCTATTGATAGTTAATTTCATGAAAAAAAAAACACAAAAATATTGTTCTTAGAAACAGAGTTATTTATATGAGAAATATGATTCGAAAGTAGTGACAAGATATCATTATGTGCATTATATTGATTTCTAAGTATTATGTATAAAACCCTCTCCCTATAGAAAGTTTTGACTACGCGTTAGCGTGTGGTAGGCACTAGAGGTAAAATTGTATCTCAAATTACATGCTAGCGAATGATGTGTAAAAGTAAAATAAAGTAATGAGGATGAGTGATAAACGAAGGTTGTGAGGTCCTCTCCTAAAATAATATTTCCTATCATAGCGGAATCATGTTGATGATATATCGTCTCTTGCAATTCCTTCTCTTCAGAATCTGAAATATCATGGACACCTTGAGACGAATGCATTCTTCCTCACTGTCGTAATTAACATCATTCGGAAACTCGTCCAAAAGCACAGCCAACAAACTTGCAATTTTATAATTTGCTATGCACTTATTAAATTGGATTTTTTTTCTTTAGGAGCATGAATATCGTCATTACAATTCATGTTACAAGAATCTTTTAATAACTAATATAGCTGTTAATTCGGAACCATATACCTTTACGATTAACTACTAGCCTTTACGCCAATGCCAGCACACACAACAAACATTCAATGCCGACTGAAGCGGAGAATAAATGCGGAGGCACAGCGCTTTACGCGAGAACATGTGACTAGCTACTAAGACATGATTTCACACCACGAGCTAGCACATGATTGGCTCTTTAGCATTTACACTATGTCAATAGTATAAAGTGGTATGTTAAGTATTTTTCGAGTCTTTCTTTTTAAGAATCGTGGGAAAAAATGGAAATAAAATATACGTGTATTAAACTAAAAACTTGCTTCGCTATATATGCCTGCTTTCATTTTTAAAAATAAGAGGCCGTTTGATTAATATGAGGTTTTGAATATTTTGACACGATCACACTTTTTTACTGTAGCTGTTTGTTACAAAATGCAATTAAAACGCTCTAGAAAATCAACGCTGATTTAGTTTATAATTTGTGATAAATTAATTTTAAAAAAATGGTGCGTGGAACGCTACGCGATAGAAGTGAAACTTCTTTGGCGACGTTGGAACATTGATTATTTACCCTAATATTCCAAATTGACCGATCACATGTCTCAATCGCCTAATTTGCGTGAAAGGTATTCGTGATGAAATGAGTCTTTCTGATACAAAATCCAAAATAGAAAGATGTCTGGAATTTCTGGGTATACAATACCATTATATTTTGATAAATTTCGTATACTTTTCCTATTTAAACTTTGTCGGCAATTGTAGCATGCTTTAATGTGTCTTCTAAATTAATTCCCGGTAAATTATTTTGTAAAATATTTTCTGTGCTCAGCAACAAACTTTCTCAAATCATCTCTAAACCATAATCCATCATAAATTGAACGATTATCAATGAATCGCTTTTGAAAATCTTTGTGAGCATTTTTATGGGAATCATAGTCTTTGTATTGATTTAAACGCATCAGTTCCAACACGCACTAGAATTGTTGAGAACCCTGTAGTTAATGGCACAGGGTGGTTTACTAAGTCCGTATTAATCTGTGCAGTTATTAGAAGAGTCTCGATAGCATTCCCATTCCTTAACCCTTAACTTAACAATTTTTTAAATTTCTATGAAAAAATTATATGAGCTAGTTCTCAAGTAAAAATAAAAGGGAAAAATATGAAAAAAAATTAAGCAGTTTTAAATTGAATTTCAGTCATTTTTTTTTTTTTTTGTTGCAGAAATGCAATATTACGCAGTAGTGCTGTAAATTACAAAACTTTTTTTATGTGATTCATTTATATTCATCATAAAGTGTTTAAATTTCTTGCCTGGTTATATATTTCATCAATAAACAAGAGGAAGCATAAAATATAATGGATTCTTTTTATAGCAAAAACACAGTTCTTGAGGCATCAGAGCTTTTATAATTGTTGTGAATTCTGAAAAAAATGTACTTCCATCTAGTGACAAAATTAGCATGTATTTCGTTGCAGTAATCTTTTTTTTCTCAGGTAAGTGATTTGTAGGTAATTAAAAAAATATTTAGTCTGTTAAATTAAAATAAATCATATGTTGCAGAAACGCAACAGTGCGAAGTTAAGGGTTAAACTGAGCATTAATAGAGTATTTTGCAGTGTTTTTTTCCGTGCTCGATATTTTCTCATGTACTCTGATGGAGATTCCGCAGTAGCACTTAATAAATTTGCAAAACTTTTCTGGGTTTTATTTATTTTTGTTTTTGTTTTCTTTTTTCTTGTCACTTTTTTGACTATGGACTTGCTGATAGTTTTTCTTTTTTCTTTCTTTAACGAAGCACTTTTCCTCTTTGTGCATTTGATTTAGGTATTCTGGCTAGAAATAATATAATAATTCAACGCAAATAAAAGTCAAAAAAGCAAATTAGCCGCCGAAAACATCGCCATGTAGCAAACAATCTAAGAAAATATTTCAAAAAAGCACGCTTTTACTGCGAGAGCTATTTTGTCTACACCGTAATGTCACTGCATCTCATACAACCGTTGATAGATGTTCCCGGGTCTGGGGGGAAAGGACCCCCAATAGGAAGGTGGGCAAGTTGACCAATCGGAGGTGAGCAATCATCCAACTTTTACACGGATATTGTGTCCCCGCTCACCCTTTTACTCCCAACTCGCCATCCTGTCATCATGGTGACGATTCGGGGGGATGGGGGGAGGGGAGACTACTTCCGTTCGCTTTTTCACTGTTACGCAAAACTGGAAAAATTCTCATTTACTCCCGAGCGCTAAGAAGTTTCACTTCAAAAACCAAACATGTAAAACGTAGACTGATAAATTATAATTCATTAGGAAGCTCAGATAACTTAAGTACAAGATTATCAAACATGGTGAGTCCCGATTGACATTTAAGAAAATGTGAGTATGGAATATATTTCCGCTTTTAGCTCAATTGAAGCAGCTGCAGAATATCAGTGGACTACATCACTGATGGCATGATGATGTTCATAAGTTCGCCAAAAGCTCTTTATACACTAAGCACATTTTATGTTTTTTTTTGTCTGAATATATAGTCTTTTCCTTTTGAATATCCTCTTTTAAATCCTCTTAAATATCTAGATATCCATACGATCACTGACTTGAAAAAAGAAAATAAATATGGAAAAGAAAAAAAAAATAAAAATATTTTGTGTCATTTAAGGTAAGAAAATGCGAGATAAATCAAACATCTGAATACTGCTGTACCGCTTTAAATTTAAATTATATAAATGATTTTGAAGTGTCATTTAAGGTAAGATAAATGCGAGATAAATATTCTTATACGTATATCGAAGTACTGTTTATTTAAAAGAAATGACATTCCTTATGAACTTTAAGCGTTGTAGTCTAGAAGTGTACTAATTGTTTCAAATAGCACACTTCTCAAATACCTCGAATATATGACTTAAAACATAAGATCATTACACATATACATTTCAGGTTTCTTTGTAAAAAAGGAGACGCGCGTTGTACGATGAATATATCTAAAAATTAAAAATTGTGGCCTGAAAGTATAGGTGTGCGTTATACGCAGGATTTTAGAGTAAATAACTGAATTCTAGGCTTATACCACGAAAATCGTATTATGTTTTTTCAATTCATTATATTAGGTTATTAATATCTCATTTTTGTGGCTACCCGAGAACCATTGGAGATGGATCTCGTAATTTTGACCAATGCTCAATTGACGAGGGTGACACCTAAGCAGGCACTTGACTCTCCAACTTGAAGACTGGGAGCCTTGATAAATTTAACATGCATTCATCCTTCTACACAACTGGTCTCTAGTAGTACCAGGACTCTCAAAACCACGATTCGACTCATTTTATTTGAAGAATACAGTTTATACCGTAAAATGCGGCGTATAACGCGCACTTTTAACCTGTAAAATGAGATCGACATTTACGGGTGCGCGTTATACGCCGGGTATAAAAATATGATAGTTTCAAAAACAAAAAAAAAGAGATGAGCATAAGAAAAATTAGACTTCTATATAGATAGGAATATTGTTTATTTGAAAGAAACGACACATACTACTGAAATTGAAGGATTCTGATTCTAAAAGTATACTATTTTTTCAAAATCCTAGGATAATACCTCAAATAAATTGCTTAAAAACATACTAGCATTGCACACGCACATTTCTCGTTTTTTCGTAAAAATGGGGGTGCGTGTTATACGGCGAATGTACCTAAAAATTAAAAAATGCAGCTTGAAATTATGGGCGCGCGTTGTACTCCAGTGTGTGCTATACGCCGGATTTTGCAGTACATGTTACAATATAAAGAAATGAATAGAAATCAATGATTGAAAATAAAAATACCTAAAATTTTTCCGGGTTTACTCATCCACCAAATACTTTATTCAATAATGTTTTTTTTTTTAATCGTTTTAACTTTTCTTTTTAAATATAGGATTTCATACTGAATATCGCTACTATTCACTTATCATTCTGTATGATCTATGGCCTTTCATATTTATAAAAAGCTTTTACAAGCAAGAGATTAAAATTTATTGATTTATTTTATTGATTTGTATTCCAGACACATGCACATTATATAGTATTTAGGCTTACTTTACCAGTAAAAAAATCAATATTAACCGTTTGTTATTTTCATATTGAACTTTGTGTTCGGTTGAATGTCAAAAATATATCAATGTATAGATTATTTATTCGAATACGTTTCGTATAAACTTTGTATTCCAATTGTTTTCATTTCATAATGTTGACAGAAAAAAAGATCGAATGATAAAAAACTGGCATTGTTTTAATTCAACCGCAGCTAAAATACAGGAATTTTATACAAACAGACGAATTTAAATTTTACGACTAAATTTTTCTCCTTGATATACAGGGTGAGAACAAAAAAAATGGACCTTATTTTAAAAAAAATCATATGATTGTGTGAAACTAGTGTACATATTACAATAAGTGATACATGAATGTAAAGAGAAACATACCAAGTATTTTTTCCACCAATGATTAACAGGTTGCAGCACATTCAAGATAGTTGTGATTAAAAATTCAAACACGGCGACAATATCAAAAAATTTTTACCAACAAGAGTTGCCGCCTGTGAATTTGTAATGCCCTAGACAAAGGCATGGAAAATTTTACAAAAATAACTCAACCTCAAGTCGTATCATAGGGAATTGATCCAACAAATAGCAGAGGATGACAAGTAAGCATTTGTGCACCATTACAAACCATTGACAGAGTGATGCTACAAAATGAATGGAATGAGTTGGATTATAGATAGGAAGTACGCCTTGTAACAAAAGGGTTAAACATTAAACATTTGCAACTGAAAAAAAAATTGGTGTATTTCTCTTTGCATTCATGTATCACTCGTAGCAGTAGCGCACACAGGAATTTTTCAAGGGGAGGGGTCCGGGGTCGAAAGTTCACCATTCTTGTATCATGCTCCTTTAGATTTTGTCGATTTTCGGGAACAAGACACAGTGAAAAACTAATTATTGAATAAATAATTAGCATTAATTAATAACATTAATCATTAATAACAAATAATTAATTAAATTTTGCGTACTCTAAACTTAGAATTATAATCAATCGGAAAAAAATCAAGGGCTTTGGAGGGGGTCGGGGGTCGGACCCCCCCTTGTGTGCGCCGTTGACTTATAGTAATATGTACAGTAGTTTCGATAATACGATTTTTTAAAATCGGGTCCATCTTTTCTGCTGTCTTTCACCTTGCACTTTCAGAGAGAAAAAAACGCAAAAATGTCTTTTAAAAATCTCCCGGAAAATGATCCATCAGCTTATACATAAAAAAAATGAAAAATCCAATATTTATTGGATAAAACCAATTAATTCTGTTACACATACATTAAACCTTCCTAGATTTTTCAGCGCAATTATTTCTTACATTTAAACATTTGTCATATATCCACTAACTTCAGAATTCCAATGTTATATGCCACCAGAACATTAAACCAGGTGATCACTGCCTTCTCCTGATTTTCATCACTTCCAAAGTGTTTTCCGCCCAGAAACTTTTGCCATCTTTTCCCTCAGCTCAGGGAAAATATGGTAGTAGCAAGGTTCGGATAATCGAACTTTTGTATGAATACGGTTACCACAAGAGGCTTAATGAACCGGCGCCGGAGTAGTATACCATGGAAATTCTGAAGCTCGTGAACAAAGCAATAACTGTTGAAATGAAAATAGTTATTATGTAGAAAAGTGACGAAAGCTTCAAAATATGTAACAGAATTATTTTTTTCAACTCATATTGTGTTTTTCATTTCTTATAGCTAAACAGTCATTGTTTGCTGGATGACCCCTGCATAAATATTTATTGGAATGTTTTGAAATGCTGCGAAATATTTTTATCAGTCTTTAGAAAGTTTTGGAAGGAAAACTAAGCCTTACAAATAGAAGTTTTATGTTATAAATAATTCATTTTGATTAATATTTCAAACACATATTAAATGTATTTCAAAATGTTCCGAAAAAAAAAATGGAAAATATTGCTGTTTGCTTGCATTTTTTTAAAAAGTATACAAAAATTATCTTTGATTATTGAAAATTCTAAAATATTTTTATATTTTATATAATTAAGAAATTTTGGTTATAATAAGCTTGCTTGTGTATTTGTTTTGTTAAGATGAAATCAAAATTTTATAATTTTATCTTTCATAAATCTTGGAAAAATACAAAAATGTTGTATAAATTTAGAGAAAAGCTTTAATACTATTTGTATACATATCTTATTTATATACATGTTTTTTTAAAATTATTAATTATTAGGAAAATATTGAGAAAACGGTATGATACGTATCAAAATATTTCTTTAAGATATATATTTCGATAATTTCGAATTGAAAACAAAATAATAAAAGTAGCCTTTTTTTCAAATTCAGAGCAGAATGTTTCGAATTAAATAATATTTTTTTAAATTTATTTATTTCACTCATCTTAATTCATAAATTAATTATTCTATTTCTCAATTTTGTAATTGATTTGATGATTTGTTTTTAATTGTATTTAACAATTAGTTTATTTCACTTATCTTAATTCATAAATAAATTACCGTAAAATCCGGCGTATAACGCGCACTTTGAACACAAAAAATAAGATGGAAATTTACGGGTGAGCGTTATACGCCGAGTATATAAAAACGATAGCGTTAAAAATAACAAAAGAGATGAATAAAAAAATTACTTCTACATGTATCGAAGTATTGTTTATTTAAAAGAAATGACTTGCCCTATGAACTAAAAGAGTTGTAGTTCTAAAAGTAAACTATTTTTTCAAAAGTTTGGGATAATACATGGAATAAATGACTTCAAAGCATAAGAGCAATGTATACTAATATTTCAGATTTTTTCGTAAAAAAGGGGGTGTGCGTATACGGCGAATATACCTAAAAATTAAAAACTGCGTCTTCAAAGTATGGGTGCACGTTAAGCATCGGTGCGCGTTATACGCCGGATTTTACGGTACTCCATTTGTTAATTTATAGGTCAAACAAAATTACGCATAGCTATGACTTTACACTTATCGCTAACAAATTGATATTGGAATCAAAAATGCATTACCATAATGATAATAATTTTCTGCTCAGCAAAATACGTAAAAAACAAGATGGAAAAGATAATACATGCCAGGCATAAATTTATTTATATTTATATTTATTGATGCGTATCTGATATTTGAAATGAAAATAAAACATTCTAATATCTGCTGAAAACTTTTATTACAGAAGAACTTTGTTAAAGGATTTTGCTGAATTTTATAAAATTGAATAAACTATTGTTAAGTTATATTTTTTAATAATTTATAAAAGATAGGAATACATATTTCATGAAAAAATCTTCTAGTAAACATTCCATGAAAAAGGGAACTTCATATATATTTAGTACAGGTATCTGTATTTTTTATTTAATAAAATATTGAATGGTTTTCACTTCAAGGGTAATAGGATAGGGAAAAGATACTCCTTAGAGAAATTTTTAAATAAATGTGAATTACTGTCGAAATAAGAACAAACGTGTTCGGTTCGGACATTTGACAATTGTTATGTCTGCTTTCTTATAAAAAATAAGAACTTGAGAGACCAAAGAGACAAATTTCTTTCTTTCATTTCAATAAAAATTTTCAATTCATTTATATTCTAACAGCAATGTATCTGTCCACAACATCCTATTCATGTTTCATAAGATTAAAGTTCAATGAGAGTACAAACCGTCCCCCCCCATTTTCCCCCCTTTGGTGTGTCTTTGGATATTCTGTGTGGATATGTAATCCATTCATGACAAGAAAGAATGGAGACTCTGCATAACCCAGAACAATCTCTGTGATGTCACTGCCTATTTCAAAAGCATGTGTAGCGGTTTTATCCCACGCACACTGATTACCAATCCTCATATATATATATATATATATATATATATATATATATATATATATATATAGTTCTTACATTCTTAAAAATTCTTACCATAGTTACGAAGTGGTCTTCATTAAGGACGCGATAAACTTCTATAAATATAGTATTGTGACAATTTGGGAAATATTATACAGTTATACCCCGAATTTATGCCATCGATGAGACTGAGTGATAACCGCTTAAGTCGAATTCGCATGATATAATTTCGCATTTAAATGCATATAAATTATTTTTAGTTGGGGCCAGGGACGAAAGAAAATAATAAGTTAGAAAAATGAAGCGTGTTATAAAATTTTAGATAATACAAACACAAAATCGTAAAACGAAGTTATTTTGATGTAGAAAGTTTCGCAAAATCTAACAAAGTAGTCAATTTTTTTTCTGTCGCAAACTTTCATCGTAGCATACTTATATATTTTTCTAAATCCTAGCTTTGCTGAAAAAATACGCCCTTCGATGGAGTATGTATTTTCTAAAATGTGTAACCCTTTTTCAATTAAACTGAAGCCTTCTGTCCAATTCCCACACACAACCGTCATTTTATCTTCTGATTGAATAGGGTCAAAAGACCCAAGTTCTCTCTTTAATGTCTTGCTCTTACTCATGCATTTCTAAGATCTCATCAGTTGTCAGCTCTTGATTGTGGGAATCCAGAAGTTCTTGAACGTCATCACTATTAACTTTTCAACTTATTTGCCTGGCAAGATTGACAACTTCTTCAATCACATTATCAATTTTATCTGCCTCTGGCACTGATTTCACCTAAGTTTCAGTGATAAAAAAAATCCGAATAAACGAGACTTGAAAATTTCTTTACTCCAGATTCGCGTAAGTCAAGGTATTACTGTACCCTGCTTCAAGACGTTCAACTAATTGTCTGCTATCGTATGTTTTCAGTAAAAGAGTTCTAGCTGATATGAAGTGCAAACAGCATTTAACTGGCCTGTGATAAAAGAAACAGGTTCCTGTCAGTGTTCATATATTCAAATTTTCATAAAAAGGATACTTTCATTTCTATTTTCAAAAATGGATTACATGATGGGCCCTAGGGATGGCAATCTGAGATCGATTAATCGAAGAATCGATTTCTAGGGCCAAAAAAAAATCTATTTTTAAGTCGATATGTAGCACTGAATCGATTCAGTGAATCGATATTTCATCCTAGAAAATCGACATTCGATTTTTTTCTGTTTTGGTAAAAACCATAAACAATTATTTATAATTTGTTGAATGAACTATCTTTAAACACTATTTATCGAAGGCAGTTGTGCACCTGAAGTATGATCCAATACTTTACTGCAGTGCTTCTCAAACTTTCAATACTGGCGCCCCCCTTTTCAATCACAATTTTTATCGCGCCCCCCTTATTCATTAATATTGTACTGAATGCAATCATAGTGCACTTTGACGCTAAAGCAACAATCTTTATTATAAACCGTACAAATTCATGACATAAGTATTAAATTTTGTATATATTACTTTTAAGAAAAAAAAACAAATAAATAAGTAATAGGATAATTATTATGTTATTTTTCCGTTCTCTAATTTTTAAATTGGAACATATTTCAAAATGCGGTGGTTGCTTAGAAGACAAAATATACATATCAGCTAAATGTAGAAAAAGAACTCAAAGGGTCATTTTCTATTCATAAGCATTCCTTTGAAAAACTTTGCTATGTAAGACAAGCCCATGGAAGTCGCTAATACTTATTAAACTTGTTCTTAATTTAGTATTAATTAATTAGTTATAAAATACTCTGTGCATCACTGATACATTAAATGTATACCGGCTGAAGTACCCGCTATTTGCACAAGTTCATTTATAAGAAAATAAAACATTATTGATATAATCGCTTAATTGTAAGGAGAGTAAAGCCAAGTGTGCGACAATGTTTACAAAATGTAAAATGATTTTTTAAAAATGATTGCTAAAATTATAATTAGTTTTAAGCGAACTGTAATTTTAAGCCTCAAAGAATTAGCATTTAGAATTGATGTTGAATAATGAACAATAAAAAAAATTCTGATGAAGAATAATTGTATTATTTGTAATATTTAAAGCGAAAAAAGACTTTAACATGTTTTAACCCTGGATTAGACGCGCACTCGATACTAATGGTCGAGCGGGGTTATTGAGTCACCCCAATCCTTTTTTATATTTATTTTTATAGTACACAATAAAAATCGTAATTCCAGTGAATAATTTAATTAAGAGAAAATATACTCACCTACTTTCAAGGAAACAGAAAAATTTCGGAAAAAAAGTTATCACACCCGGAACTCAGACAAAACAAGTACCCCTTAAGATCGTAAAAACGTCTGTCACTCCCAAAAAGAGGGAGATATGTGAGAAATTTTTTTGTTCACGTTAAGATTGTCAAACAGGAGGATAGTGTGTCAGGCCATTGGTAACAATTAAACAGTTTTGCCAGAATTACCGATTTCGTGCACTCTGTGCTCGGCGTGACCGCTCCCGGATTAAAAGTGTATTTATTACAATATGGATGTTCTAAAAAATGATGTAAAAAGTTTTTCATTATGCTTGGCTTAGTAATCCTTCAAACTTCCCTAAATGAAAAAACAAATACATAAGAGCAGGGACGTAACTAACCGTACAAGTAAGCTCGAAGGTCAAACCGCAGCAAATACATTCTGCTGCCTACAGCTGATGGCAATAATATATAACAGTGATGAATTTTTTATATTCCTAAAATTTTTTTTGATTATGGGTCTGGGTTTTGTCTTTCCTCTGAAAGAATAGCATTTCCGCTTTGAAAAGAAACGCAATAAAAAAATCTCTCATCATGGGATTACAGCAAATCGAATAAAACGTTTTTTATTTGGTTATAGTATCAAAGATAGCTAAAAAAAGATGTTTTGAAGTAGAAGATTTTATTTTTGATGATGTAAAATCGCAGATAATATATATATATATATATATATATATATATATATATATATATATATATATATATATATATATATATTTCCGTGTAAATATGTATATTTTTTATTATGTCAGAAAGTATTTTGTTTTACTTCATTCTAGTAAATAATTTTTTTTAAATCTTTTATTTTCCATATGCTCGCGCCCCCCTTGCAGGTATATCGCACCCCCCAGGGGAGCGCGCCCCACAGTTTGAGAAACACTGCTTTACTGGCAAGAACAAAAAACTTTATTTATTATCACGTTCACTCAATAGCCATGATCTGTATGAGTATCGTGGGATCATCTGTTCCTTGTGAGTGCCTTTTTTCAATTGCCAGCAACATCGCAAATGTTGAACGGAACCACTTGTATCCCAGTAGACTTCACAGACTGTTGTTTTTAAAAAGCTTAGATGTTAAACATTGGGAACTATATGCTATATTATCTATTTTCTACACTTTTTAATGCACAACAAATACATTTAGAAAAAAATAAATATCTTCTTTTATACCTAATACTTTGACATGGTAATAAAATAATTGTAATTATCGAATTCCTCGAACTAAAAAATTTCCTGATTTTACTGATAAGATATCGTTTACTATGGTATATTTCTTGTTTTTCATAAAAGGGATTTATATTTACATTATAAATGCAGACTTGAAAAAAAATCGATTTTTTTATAAATCGATATTTTAGACCTCGATTTTTTTTTGTGAATCTATTCTTCAGGTTGCGATTCAAATCAATTTAAAACTCAATCTCTTTCGGAAAGAATCGCCATCCCTAATGGGCCCCTGAAAGTCTACTGTTTGATATTTGGAATAAGTAAGCAGTTCACGTGCACAACCTCTTATGCTGACAAGACTTTGTCCTACAGTGACAAATTTTTTGCGATTGATAGATATTATAAGAACAATTCTGCATTAAAAAGTTGGCTGTTCCGTTTGCAATAGCCAAGTAGTGCATATGTTTTTTCGGGAGAGAAACCTTTGACTAATTTTAATACATTTTAATTTCTGTTACAGCATCTTCTAAAGAGATTATTTTCTGTAAACTTAAATTTTTATTGTTAAGTATTTATTTGGCAAGTTCCGAAGTACAAATGTATACTCGCATTTTTTAAATTTTAAATTAAATCTCGTCCTTCTTAATTCGTTTAACATCTCATGTATTCATTAAAATTTCAAAAATATGCATACATACATTTCAAGTATCAAAATTATTAAAGGAGAAAGTCAAATATCTCCTATAAATTTTCGAAAATTCAAGAAATAAATAGTCATAACTAAAAAATACAATTTTCCACAGAATATTCTGCATGAATTTGTTTGTCTCGAAAATATTTTATTTGATCCTCTCTCATTTAGAAGTTAATATTTAAAAGGACTTAGGTTTTTTAAAGTTTTCTTTCGATAAAAATTCGACTATCTTTTTTGTAAAAAAATCTTAAAAATTATTGCTTATTGATTAATATCGAATATTTACCCCATTACAATATTTTTTATAAAGCATTATATTCCAAGATGTTTACCAAAATATAATATTTAAAAAAATTCTTTATATACTCATGGACAAAAACATTAACGCACCAAGAAGGAGTCATCAAAATGAAACGAAATTTTACTTACGAAATGACTACTTTGATATAAGTAGATCAGAAAATCAAAGAAAAAGGATAATTTATTTCAGAGAAAAAGGCAAAAAAAAAAAAAAAACACCGGAGGATTTAATACCCGGTTAAACCCTCTCTAGCGCGAATGCACGATGCGATACGATCGGGCATTGAGTCATACAAGTTCTGTATGATGTCTTGAAACATTTCGTAACATATTTGCTGGAACCTTGCCTCTAGTTCTTTCAAACTCATGGGATGCCCAACTCGCCATCCCAAATGATTCCCGATATGCTGGATTGGAGACAAATCTGGGGATCAGGTAGGCCAAAGAAGGGTAGTAACAGTGTGGAGACAGTCTTGTGGCACCTTTGCCGCGTGAAACCGAGCATTGTCTTGTTGAAAAATAAGTCCTGTTAGCCGTTGCATGAGTGGCAACGCACGTGGTTACAGGATGTCATGAACATACCGCTGGGTTGTTATGGTGCCACAAATATATACTAGGGGTGACCGTGTTTTGTAGGCAGTGGCACCCGATACCATCACACCAGCTGTGGGAGTGGTGTGTCGCTGTAAGGCAAAGACAGAGTTGAGGCGTTCACCACGGGGTCTCCACACACGAACACGATTATCATCAGTGCTGAGATTGAATCTGGATTAGTCTCTAAAAACGACCTGGTTCCATTCCGCTGCAGTCCAGTTTCCTCGTGCGCGGCACCACTCCAAACGGAGGCGTCGATAGGTGGGCGTCAAGGGCAGCACACGTAATGGGCACCGCGATCCCAAATGTCTTGCAGACAGGCGCCTTCGTATGGTCCGAAAAGACACAGGGGCTCCTAGTGAAGGTGCTACCTGTGCCTCGATGGCGGCAGATGAAGCAGTTGGCTGTACGTGTGTATTTCTTACGATGTGGCGGTCTTCTCGACGAATAGTCTGTCGAGGGCATCCTGAGCCTGGTCTTCGTGTAAATGATATATCTCGGATCCACTGGTCCCAACACCTCCTCACAAAATAATCAGAGCGGCCCAATTGACGAGCTACTCGCATAGCTGATCACCCAGATTCCATGATGCCGATGATTCTCCCCCTTTCAAACTGCGACAGCTGCTCATATTGTCTTCGAAAACAGCGTAATGGCGTTTCTACCTCAGCTCTTTCTTTGTAAACGATTCAGCACACTCAAACAAGTTCTGGTTAGCTGTTTTATACTCGAAAGAACGACATTAAACGCCCTCTACCGACTATACCGTCTATTTAATCATTTGCATATCTCCCCGACATGTACCTTCATGCCAAGTTTCGTTACAATCCCGCAATTATTTCTTGGTGCGCTAATTTTTTTGTCCATGAGTGTAATTACACATTGGGGTTTAACTTTTTAAAATATAGCCGCTACAACGCCTCGGTTAAAAAATTCACTGAAATGTATTTCTTTTATTAAAGTATCAACATATACTTATTGTCTTTTGCATACCAAATATGCAAATAAAAAGAAAAATTGTTACTACTTTTTTTAGCAAAAGTAATACTTTTTGTTAGCTCTTTATTTTTAAATCCCAGCTTTTATTAAGTTTTAATTGTTGCTTTTAAATATTATTTCTAAACTATTTTATCATTCATTCGCTTTAACACGTGACACATGTACGTGTTTCTATATAAATGGTGTTCCAATATTTTCACTCTTAATATTTTGTGAACACAATAATCTTGTGGTTTGCGTCAGTGTTAAAGTCTTCATTTCCTCGCGATAGTTGACTTAAGGAAATCGAGGTCTTTCAAAATTACATAGCAAACAGAAAAGTCAATAACCTTCAAATATTCTTTATGATAATGTGGTAATTCTTCTTGCATTTAATATTAATAGTGATCAGTGATTTTCTCAGTATGCTTGCGTAGTAGATAAAAAAAGGGTTAGTTTATATCGCGCGTTTTTAGAGTACAGTAACAAATAAAATAATTTTTGAATTTTTTTAGAACTAAACAAACATTTTCATTCCAATATTTATATGTATATATATAAGGTAAGCAATCGTCCTCCTTTAAGGAGAACAGTCCTTTAATGGGTTCTGACTTCCTCAAAAAGTGTCATCCAACTTGTAATCCTTTTCAATATTTTAAAACTAATCTCTTAATCTTTATTCAGAGATGCCAGGCCGAACTATTACGCATCTGCCTGAAGAAATTAGAAGGCTGAATGTATACTGGCCTCAAAAAGTTAATGGTACAAACATGTTTTTCGATATTCACCATAAAAAAAAATGGGTAGAAATAAACAATAAAATGCATAGTTTACATGAATGATAATAACGAAGTTTAAAAACGAGCTTAATGCAAAAACGATTGAAAACTTTTATTTTATAGGTAAAGAACGTGTATTTATGAGTGAGAGAAATCAAATATCAACATTGACACTTTAGCTGTAGCACTTGTGTTGAAAATTTAACAGTTGAAGGCAGTTTCGGTGAAAATAGTCAAAAATGAGTTTAGAAAAAAAAAATTCAACAATGAAAGACGTCGTTTATAAATTCGTTAAAAAGGAATCCAAGGTGGGCAGTTGGATTTAGGATGGAAATGGGATTGTACGCAGGCTGATGCTGTTATACGTCTCAATGTGTCTCGTAGTGTTGTTCAGCGACTTTGGGATCAATACCAATCCGAAGATTCTGTGTCTAAGACCTGTTCCAGGCCGACCACGAGCTGGACAACACCTGCTAAGACCGTTTTCAAACTCTTTGTAGCACATTAAGGAGACATGAACCACTACTAGTGCCGCAGCTCGTTGCAGACCACTTTCAACATCAGGATAAAGAATATTTATTGTTACTACGGTGCGAAATCGTCTTTGAAATGCATCTGTAAGCAAGAAGACCAGTTGTCTGCGTTCCCCCTCAGACGGAACGACATCGAAAAGTCAGCATGCTGGGCAAAAGAACATGTTTCTTGGACGCAGCAACAATGAAGTGTGATCAACTGTTCCAGACGTCGTACCATACAATGGAGAATTCAGGGCGTCTACCCTGGAGCAGCGCACTGAGGCAATTTATCCCATCCAACACTGTTGAAAGACACAGTTATGAGGGGTGGAATCCTATTTTGTCGGCAGGGATCTCGCTCAGCAACTGGCCACACTGCATCCCACATTTTCAATGGAGGAACCGTAACTGGTCTTAGATATCGCTGGATGAGATCCTTGATCCATATGTCCGCCCATAATCCTGCTGCGAGTATTGGTAACGACTTCATTCCACATGGATGAATTTATGCACGACAGCACCGACTCGGAAAAGAGAATCTGAGGATCACGGTTTGGAACGAATGGAATGGCCAGTCTCGATCTCCAGACCTGAAACACGATAGAACATCTTTGGGACTATCTTGGCAGAGGTTGCTGCCCAAACCATGATCCTGCAAGGTCGTTATCGGTCCTTTTCCTGAAATTTTCAAGGCTTATAAGCTCTGTGTCTGCGCCAGATCTTCGTCTTCCTATTCCGATGTCCGACAACTTAATAAACAGCATGGGAAATCGATGCCGCCAATGCCCAGTCCACATTCAGTCCACCCATTTTTGTATTGCTTTTATGCCATTTTACCATTGCAAACACTGTGGTGCTGTTTTCAATGGGACACACAAACATGGTCTTTTTCCGCAGAGATTGCTTTTTTGTTATAAATCGTTTTTGCAATACACTTATACAAATTTCTATGGCGCATTCAATAAAAAACTATTTAATGCACATATCCTCCAAATTTTTGTTTCTACATTCATTCATTTGCAGGCGTCGACACAAAAACCCGGTTGTACCTTAACACATTGAGGCCAGTGTATATTTAAATTCTGATAAATTAGAACAATGGGTAAACCACAACATGTTGATACTTGATAAAAGATGGGTAGAAATATTTAACCACTTCGAAACGAACACATTCCATGTGAAAATTTATTATTCTTGTTTGTGTTTACATCGAGCTTACTAGGAACTAATAAGTTGAAAGAGTTTTTTCAATTGGTATTGTTTTTGGACAGGTGAGAAATCAAGATTAAACATTGACACTTTAGCTGCAGCACTTACCTTAAAATTTAATATGAAGGATCTTTCTTGCTCCGAAAATTTCGATACGTTAAAAATGATATATTGACAAAAAATTCAACAATGGAATATCCCGCACTCATTTAAGTAAATAATTAAAAGGAATCCAAGCGTAAGTAACGTATTTTTGTTTTAGTTCATAAAACGTTTAATATACTTACTTTGTTATATATATATATGTGTGTGTGTGGGGGGGGGAGTGTGTACTGTGTGTGTGCACATTTAAGTTCAATATAAATATGAAAAAATAAGGATTTTTGGGCAATCAGAAAACATTTCAACGAGTAAAATTTATGGAAAATTATCTTAAAATAATGTAGGAGGACATAAAAAGTACTACGGAACACCAAAAACACAAAAGTACCACCTGTCAGCCCCTAAATTTTGCATACTGAATTATATATATAGTTATAAGTAAATTGTTATATATATATATATAATATATATTGCAATTAGTAAATTTATAAGGTAACATACTTAAGTTTTCTACACTAAAAACTAATTCAAAATTTCCCTTGTTATGATAGGACGTTAAATTAATAATATAACATACAAGAAAAGAACAATTATTTATCAAAACATGAGTATAAAAACTGAATTCGCCAGTTTCTGCAGACAGGAATAATTGCGCTCTTTAATTTCCTGTCCAGGCACTTCCGGATTGCTTTACAACTCCAAATGTACGATAAAAGCCATAAAATATTTATTTATTTATTTATTTTGCGTTTAGAGGTTGATTGTGTTTGGAACTATTTGGCTTTGATTACTTAACTTACAATTAAAATTCTTACTGAATTAAAACACGGAGAATACAAAACTTCCCTACATTTTATAGCTTGTTTGAAATGTTACTATTGAATGAAACAAGAAATGCATAATCTTAGCATTTGTATTACTAATAGATATCTCCATATTTAGTTTGCCCCCCATATATAGATACTTATTCGGTACTTATTTTTATTTTCTAATTCTTAAAAGATATTCAGATATTGTACGTAGCAAAATTTAAATTACAAAAGTAATTAAAATTTTTCTACGTAGGCGTTTAAGTTTTTAAACACCTTTGTATTACGAAAATAAGATGAAAAAAAATTTAATCTTGAGAAAACAGAACTCGAAAATTTAATAATAAAATTTTGTACTATTTAGAAGTGGATAGATTAAGAATTTTTTAACTAAGAATTTATATAATATTTTGAAGTTATCAATAGTAATAAATTTTAATAAAAACCTCTAATTTGTGATTTTGATTTTGCACCATGATTATAAATAATCTGAATACACAAAGACTGCCAATTTAAGATCTTCAGCAAGAGTATATTCAACTCATAGGTAGAAAAATCATTGACAAATAACGCTTTAATTAAAAAGTTTTAATATATATACAATATATAAACAAATATTTAAAACGATTATAAAAATTATGAAAATGTCGTATTCAAAATAAATAAAAGGAAATAATAGATTGCTAATAAAAATCTAAAAGCAATATATATTAAGTAAAATATATAATACATAGCAAAAATTATAACAATAAATATTCAGAAAATGTCAGAAAAGTTCATCAAAAGTCTAATTTATCTGCTTTCCCCTCTCCTCCCCTAAAAACGGATATTCGAAATTTCACGATGTATTACTCCACAGAGGTTTAGGTATATTTTATAAAAATTTCTTACTTTCATTTTCCCACATAAGACCCAAAATAATTATTGGATTAGCTTAAGAACTTCTCATTTGCCATTTCTTATATCAATAAAAATAATAGGCTTATTGTCAAATAATTTGAAAATACAATAGCAATTAAATTTCAATGTTATATAAATTCCAGCTCGGAGAGTAGGAATTGAAACTTTTATGTACTTTTATAATACCTATATCATTTCAATGGAATATATATATATATATATATATATATATATATATATATATATATATATATATATATATATATATATATATATATATATGTGTGTGTGTGTGTGTGTGTGTGTGTGAGTGTGTGTGTAAAATATTAAGCAAAAGTAAAACTTTTCAGTTTGCTGTTTTAATTAAAATTAAAAATTATAAATAGACGCACTCATTTTATTTATGCAGGTGATCTGTCATTTCTCAGTTATATATTTATTTATTGAAGAAATAAATTTTGCTAAACCCTCCCAGAATAAATAATTTTATCTTTACTTAACTTTAAATTATATGTAATATAAAACTATTAAATAATACCAAAAATTCGATTTTTAAAATCATATAAATCTATTTTTTTTTAAAAAAATCATGTTTCAATAATTTCGAACTTTTTTAAAAAACGCATAAAAATATAGTTTATTTAAATTCTTTCATAAATTTTAGCTGATTTCCTCTTTAAGATTTCGAAAATTGATTATATATAATTATAATTATCTTAGAATTTATTTTATTATTCTGATTTAGAAATGCACACGCTCTGACATGTTTTCACAATAGAACCGTATCGCAATGATAATAGTTTTCATTTGAACAAAACACACAAAAAATTATGTGAAAAGATGTGTGACACATGTTTGGTATAAATTAATTAAATAATATCGGTGTGTTCTCAATATTTTATCCCACCTAAAAATAAAAAATAACGTGCAAAAAAAACCCAGCTATTTTCAATAAATTTTATCCAAGACTTTCTAAATATAGAAAAAGATAGTGAAGTGTTTTCCTATTTTTTTGTATAAAAAAATGTTTTCGAACGATATTGGCTTTTTAAGACATGTTCATAAGCTTACAATGCGTTACTATACAGAAACTAAAATGTTATTTTTGATTTGACATTTTAATTTTAATGTACCACAGCTGAAGATACTTACTTGGATGTATGGAATTTATCATTCATTATATATGTTACCTTTAAAATGTGAAATCCGTTATTTCATAGAATAACTAGGTATTTCCTGAAATAACTAGACAAGTCAGTTAAAGTACATAAAATTATTGGATTCCACGATTTAATTATAGGTATTCTATAAAATAACGATAGCTGGATCATTAATGTATGAAATACCACATTCGCGTGAAAGTTCTTTGAATCAGTTCTAGGTGCTTTAGAAAGTTTTTTTCTAATTAGGATAAGAGAGGCCAAATAAAACAATTGCCCTCTGAATATCAGTTCAGTAAATGTCTCTCAACAAGAATTGCTTTCCAATGAAGAAGCTCCAAACATTGACACAACGCTTCGATTTGATGCAACAGCTCGGTTGTGGTACTGGACAAGGATTTAAAATGTGCTCGTGTAAAAAAAATGTGTAATGGTAAAAAGTGGGCTAGTTTCAAAAATAATAAGCAGTCCAATCCAAAGTGTCCTCACAGGAATCTTTGATCTAATAAATAATGAAAAGTAAAACAAAGGTATATCATAAAATTTAAATTAATATTATCTTACATTTTTGTTAAAAAAGTTTACACAATGTTTTTTTTTTTTTTTTTTTTATGAAGCAACGGTTTTTGTTCATAACATGTGTTTTTGTTGATAATATTTAAATATAATCTATTTTTTCTTTTTTCTCCTTTCTGTTTAACTGTTAGTAATATGAGCAATAATAAATTATATAATCTGCTTTCCCTTATTATTTATCAATTATTCATCCGCAAAAGAGATAAATTGTATTTTTCGGGAGATTTTAGCTATTTATGATAAATTAATTTATAAAATATCTTTGAAATTGTTTTTTTCACCTAGTTATTTCATAGAATAACTAGGTAGAGTATGCAATTTTTTACATCTGTTATATACTTTAACTGACTTGTCATGAAATACCTAGTTATTCGATAAAATAACTGAATTATTCACTTTAATATGGTAGCATATACATGACTAACATGAAGAAATAATATATTTCCCAAATGATACAAAAAGACATTTGTTAAGTATTTATTATTGGTCAAGAGTTATTCGTAAAGTTAATATTATGATGCAATGCGTATTAGCTTTTCTATCACTGATGGATGTTTGTGTAAAAAATTAAATAAAACTAAAATTTATTTTAAGTCTGAAAATAAGGCTTTCTTATATTTTCTTCTTACACAATACATGAGTAGTCTAACAACAAATAAATTCCTTATCTGTCATTTGAAAGATAAACATTTAAAATTTACATCACACCTCGTTCAAAACTATTCAGACTCATCATTTACTGCACCCATCTCATCTAGACCGAGATCATTTGTTTAAGATATAAATGCGTTTCTGATAGCACAGACATGACACCAAATGACAGCTAATTTCCCCCGTATATGAGCTCATATAAATGAATGCAATTTCGAAATGAAAGGCAGAAAGCCCGCATTTAACTGGAATTCCGAATAAATTTATTTGTCCGTTAACCCCCTCGTTCTAATTTCATCCATTGGTTCCATACGACAACATAGAGAGACCTGAAGAGTATTGAAGTGTAAGCTCAGCTGAAATTCGAAGCTCGAAAAGCATCTCTACAATTTGAAGGCGCTCTCTGTCTACTCTATTTTTAAAATAACAGCATTTTCAGTGAAATTATTTTCTATGCTTCATGTTTCATACTGATACATGGCGTGAGAAAAAATAAAGAAAAGATATATAACAAAAAATTTATTCGTAATACAAAAAAAATCATATAATGCAAACATAAAAAGTAATGTAAATATATATATATATATACTATATATGTGTGTGTATAATAATATAAAAAAAATTTTAAGACAATTCCTACTTATGTCAACAAGGAAAATTTTTATTTTAATTACTTTTTATTAACTAAATACAATTAATATAAATATGTATGAATATGACAGAATCACAATATTCAGTGACAAAATAGAAAGCGATTTTCCTTGCTATTTTCAAATTTCCTTTCTATATATGGTGTTGGACTATTATTTTTGTTTGTTACTATTTATTCATGAATTAAATTTCATTATTCCAATAAAATAGTTTAGTAAAATGAAATCACATTCTCAGAAATTAGTTAGTTCAAGTAGAATATTCGAACCCACTACCTTTGAATTAGAAGTCCAACGCGCTATCCATTGCGCATTAAAGACACAATAAGCGGTTTTCCTTTTTCTATATGGTGTTGGAATATTATTTTTGTTTGTTACTGTTTATTAATTAATTACATAAAAAAATAAATTAATATTTGAAAACAATGTATTAAAATCAAGTGTCATTTACTACAAGTTTAAAAAAATGTATTTGAACTTGAGTGGATGAATAAAAAGTACTTTACTAACGATTAGAAATTTGAACAAGATATATTAATATATATATATATATATATATATATATATGTAGGGAGAGAGTGAACTAATAGTAGGAATTGAAAAATGAACATGTATAAAAAAGGAATGTTGATGAATTTGTATAAAAAGCCATTTTTTATGGATTGGCCTCAAACAGACGAAAGGATCTTAAAACTTTTATTTATTGTTTCCTTTGGTCCGTAATGAAAATGAGATACCTTCAAGATAGGGTATCCATAAATTAACACAAAAATATTGTTAATGTTTTTCTGAGTTTCTCATCTACTTCTTTAAGATATTCGTTTTTCCATCAAGAGAATACACACAACAGTTTGAAACCCACGTGAGCTCATGATACTCTCCATTACTTCCACTACTACATTACTCTCCACTACTACATTACTTCTCCTTTCCTTTATCCCTTACACATATCACCACGACAACCAAGTGGTTATGGTCGCAAACTGGTGGCTCGATTTCTGTCGAGTCTAAAATTCGTGTCCTGGTGCCACTTCTGTGTGCATATTAAATCTGTCAAGGTTCAGAATCCTTACGTTGGTGAAGTGTGGAAATTTGGAGAGTGGGGTGTCAGCTTATGCAGGGATATCTTGAGACCCTGGGCCCCTACACAAAAGAACCCCCCTCTATGACCCTTAAATGTAGACAGTACAAAGCATACGTAGTCAAATACTCGTACAAACAATTATCCGAAGCAAATACATGTATCTTATAATCACACAGATCGGCTCTACCGACTGCCGCCTTTTGACTTCAGAAGTAATGCTGGTGAATCGTGGTAGGCCTAGACCCAGTGGCGTAATATACAACCCCGCATTGGGGGGGCAGGGATTGTAGGGGGCCCAAAGCCTGACTGACGCCAAGTAAGTATTAGGACTTGGGGTCCAAAAGTTGACTTTGCAGACGGGCCCTAATGTTCTCCGTTACGCCGCTGCCTAGACCTATACATGGATCATGGTCATCACATTTAGCCAGTTGACATACCGTCTGAAATTCCCATTTTTGGTATAATACAACTGGAAATAACATTTGACCATTGGAATTATTCGAATCATGATCTTATTAAGGCTGAGTCGAGAATGAGACAAGGCCCCCCATTGTCACGAGAACCTGGGCCCGGGTACAGTTGGCCCATGCCTTAAGAAGTCCCTGGCCTTAGGTGCCGTCTTTGTCGCTTGACCGTGATTAAAAATTACGAAGATCGTTACCAACAGCCCTCGTGTAACTTCAAAGTGCGGCATTATTAAATAATCAACCAACTAATCTCTCTTCGTGAGCTTAAGTTCAACATTCTCTAGGACCGTTACTTAGGAATTTGATATTCTTCCCAAAATGTGACGTATTTAAATAGGAAAAAAAATTTCCTGGTGTTTCCAACGACCACGAGTAAAATTAGTACTTTCATCTAATAGAAAAGGTAATAATTCCAGTTATTCATTAACCAAGACAGTTATAACTCCAATAAAATATTTTATGACAAGAGTCACGAAGAATGCTGCAAAAAAAATAATGCCGGTCTCTTTTTAATTAAAAATGTGGACTGTCATTTATTATCACTATACATATAAGTATTTAATTGTGTTTTTTATTGTCATAATTATAAAATAAAAATATATTGAGGATGTTATTGAAAATATTTTTAAAAATGGTACTCGTTTTTTTTTTTTTTTTTTTTTTTCAGTTTTACTCGTGTATTCTTTTTTAAGCAGTACACGTATTCCTAGATGTACGTGTACAACAATTTTTGAGAACCACTCAGATATTGTGTAACAATATATATATATATATATATATATATATATATATATATATATATATTAACATTATTGCGTTAATGTATATGTGGAAGGAATATACATTTTATAAAGTATTTACTTAATTGAATAGTATTTTGATTATTATATTATTATAAACACATAGCGTTTTTATTACAGAAACTGTTTCGAAATTGTAAAATATCAACGTATACTTCGCAAAGTTAGATTTTATTTGAATAAATGGAACCATCAGATAGGACAAACGTACTACGACAGAATTTACTTCCCAGAAATGACGAAAAATAAAATACAGATTTTGCGTGTGTTTCTCAAAATTTCAAAATAAATAACTGAAACATAATTTTAAGAGTAAAAGAGGAAAACTAGTAAAACAGGATTGAAACAGCACACAAAGAAAAATGAAAAAAAAATTTTTTTGAGAATTATTTCTCAATATTTACTTTTGTTGTCTAAAGAAATTTTAGTTAAGGTATCCAACTACCCTAAAATTCGGAATCTTGCCAAAAATTGACAATTTTTATTTATGATTTTATTTTATAGGCCACACCGTATTAGCTTTATGAAAATACCAGTTTTTTTAGTTTTCCATTCACTAGAACAAAAACTACAAGCATTTTAGTAAAAGTAGATGCCGCTATTTTAAGCAAGATGTCATTCTTTAAAATGCGTTTCACTCAAAATGAGTTTTTTTAAAAGGCTCAAACGGGGACGGCGATTACTCTAAAAGTTATGAAAATAATGAACTGAAATTTTTTGTTGTGTGTTATCACTGTTTTATTACAAAATTTACAGTCCCTTATGTGAATATAATCACAGTTTTCTTAAGTAATTTCATATAATAATTCAGATAAAGTGCTCTAGTTTTTGTACAAATTAAAATATCTCTTATCCTGAAAGTCATTTAAAAAAGAATAGCAAATCAACAAATCTAAATTGAAAATTTGTTCAGAAATTTTTGTACAGAATGGGTCCCATTTATGTAATTTTTTCCCATTTTTTCTTATTTTAGTAGTAATAATTTCTCTTTCTCTTCTTAATTTTTGCATATTTTTCTTAAAATTACTAAATGAAACTAAAAACCACAAAAAAAAATCCCCATATGTCCATTTTTTTAAAAAAGTTGTCGCAAGTAGTCGGAATCCTTAAAACAATTCATACATAGTATAATTGACTAAACTAAGTATTCTCAAAATATATAACCGATATACTACTAAACATAAGAGAAGCAATGGGGATAAGAATAGCATAATTCTGAACAATTAAGGTATCTGACTACGTTCGGACCCGGGATTTTAAAAAAGCGCATAAATGGATAATTTTCATGATATTTAGTGTCACTACGATTAGAATACATGCATAAAATTGTTTTAAGGACATTTTGACAAAAAAATTAATTTATTTAAATATAATATTTTGGCAAAAAATTAACTTAGAATAATCTTTTTTCCAAATGTTCTCCTTTTTTGAAAAATGGTTCTATTATAATAATATTTTGACTGTATATAGCTCTGGCCTCTCTACAGAGGCTCAACGAGAATTTTTGAAAAATTCACATTATCTTCAGAGTTGCCACCAATTGAAATAAATATTGGCGTTTTTTTCTTAAAATTGCTCCCCTCCGTTGTCGTAAAATATGAATAAACCCACTTGTAAGTTATATATTTGAAAAATTCTAGTTGAGCCTCTGTAGAGAGGTCTGAGCTATATACAGGCAAAATATTACTATAATAGAACCATTTTTCACAAAAGGAGAACATTTGGAAAAAAGATTATTCCAAGTTAATTTTTTGCCAAAATATTATATTTAAATAAATTTGTTTTGCCAAAATGTCCTTAAAGCAATTTTATGCATATATTCTAATCTAAGTGACACTAAATATCATGAAAATTATCCATTTATGCGCTTTTGCAAAATCACGGTTCCGAATGTAGTCGGATACTTTAAATATAAACTTATGTAAAACGTTTATATACTTAAATAGATAATTAGAATATAGTTGGAAGCAATCTGATTGCGTGCGTTTGAAAATATAGAATTTTTTTTATGTTTACTTCAGAAACAAAGTCAGAAAATTGTGATTTATTTTCGGTTTCTAGGAAAATGTATATTTGATAAGCGTAAGTTTTTATTCCATTTAATAATATATTTTTTTAATTATTTGTTGACGTACGGTTTTAACTGTTTATTTTAGACTGTAATTAACAATAATTTTAATGGCCCTTTTAAAGAATATTATATTACGGAATTTTATAATAAATATCTATTAGAAATTAATTCATATAAAAAGTAAATATATTTGATTAATAGGTTATTTCAAGAGAAATATTAATATTAGAAAACGAAAAAACTATTTACAAAATTTTATATCGAAAGAAAAATTAATTTTGAATATTGACATCAAACATATTGTATTACTGTTACGTTTAAGATAATGATAATAATTTAAGAGATAATTATATACGTATGGATAAACATAATTGTTTTGGATTAACTAATTTTTGGTTAGAAACTCAATAAATAAATTTTCACATATAAATTCTATTTGTTTATTACTTATATTTCTAACGCGTCATAAAATCTTAATAAAAACTCAAAACCTTTCAGTTATTTAGCTTCTTTAGGAAATATGCATAAATAAATATATTGCAATGTTTATCTAATTTATAAATAAATTAGCATAATGTTAGAATGGAAAATTTTGCAGAGATTGACTTGAAAAATGTATTCGATTTGAATCACCGCAAATCATTACTGGAAATAATCTAACTTCGATTTGGAATCAGAAATATCTGAAAAGTTTTATTCGATTTCTTGAAAGAAATTTTACTCAGAGAATCCATATTTCTAGAAATTAATGTTATTGATAAAGCTTGAGAAATTTATAAAAATGTTAATATTCCTTTTGATACAACTCTAAAAATACATCGTTGCATGCAATCGTTCGTATTCGAAATAACTTCTTTTTCATTTATAATTTAAAGTTGAATTTTTTAATATTTTATACTCAACCATTAGATAAAAGAATTATGATATTAAAAAACTAGTACACACACACACACTCAACAAAAAAAATTTACGCATTAAATATTTATTTAAACTTAAAAGAGAATTCTTGTAGAAAATATTTTGCCAGTAGTACTTCCTAAACACAAAGATAGGTTTTATTTTTAATTAAAAACATTAATGAGAGTTCGCTTACCTGCCTCTGTACAAATAAGATTCCAAAACCTGTTGCTTTTCATTATTTTCAACACATGTTTCTTGTGCGTTGCTGAAAGTTCCGTATTCTTTGGCATCGTGGTTAGCAGCAGATAGTTTGTCTGCCATTTTGTTCACAGAAAGGAATGTCAACTGTCAAGCTTATCCGTTAAATAGTCCTCGTGTAAAAGATACGGATTCTTTGACTGAACTTTTCGTCACATCCGCGGATAACCAGAGTAGTACTAATCGCGTTCGCACGAGTTGGCGTTGTTTTCATGCTGCGCGCCGAAAGAATGCCAAATAGGTTGGCGACTTATCGCTTAAGGTGATGTAAAAAGAATGAAAGATAATTCCCGCCTTTTATCGTTCTTCGAAAGATTAAATGATCAAGTAACTGGTTTAAAGAGACCGCTATTTTATCGGAGATTTTTTTTGCAAAGGCTTTTTTTTCTGTGTTGTTTTCGATGAGTGAACAGAAAAAATATACTATAATATTACAGGAAAAGGAATAAATAAACAGTTCTGACAACTGCTCGACACGATAGTAAATCACATGAAGGCCAGAGTAGACTGGATTGGGAACAATATTTTTCTTTCCTTTTTTCTTTTTGAAGTCATATTATTAAATCATAATTTTCATTTACAAATGTATACATATGATGTCATTGCACTTATTGTCTTTGTGTGAATATTTTAAATATTGTTTATCCGATATAAAAGACCGTAATTTTTTTTGTAGTTAAATCAATTTAAATTTATGCATCAGCAAATTATGCAATTAAATTTATGCATAAATTAATTTAAAGTTAATAATTATGTGAAAATAAGAGTTATTCATCGATTAAAAAAGAGAACCAAAATTATCAATATTGTGGTAGAATTTTTCAAGTTAAATTTACCTTCTAAATTAATTTAAATGTTTCAAAAATAAAACAAAAGAATTCCATCTTAATTCAGATTGTAATCAAGAACAGCTTTAAATGTCATAAAATATTAATATAATTAATGGTATAATATTGTTTTAGTACTTTTCGAATCTTAGAATTTTTTTAAAGCTACTGTACGGAATAATTTTGAAATCTATAGATGATGTTCTTATTATATTAAGCAGAATTCTTCACTTATATATATAAAGAAGTGCATAATGTAAAAAGACAAAATCTATAATTTTTTCAGTTAAAATAAATGATGTTTTAGACATTAAAAACTAATTAAATTTTATTTTCGATAAAAAAAACAACAATAACATTTCATAAAATATGTTAAAAAATGCACTGGTCTCCAAAAGTTAAGATACAACTATTTTTTACGTGTAATCTGAAAATGAACGAACATAGAAACAAGAAATTTGGAGGAAGTGTGCACTAAAGAGTTTTTTTATTTACTGAATGTAATAAAATTTTTGCATAAATGTAGCACAAACACGATTTATAACAAAAAAGCGCATTGCTCGTAAAAGAGTCCATTCTTGGAGAAAGCAGTACAACACAGTTTTGGAAACATTTCAGATAAACATAGCAATAGCGAGTTCTAATGTATTCACCCTTAACTTTATCGCATTGCCTTTATCGACTTTCCATGCTACTAATTATGAGAGTCTACCAGGAATGAGAATCGAGGAGCAGCCACGGAGTAGCTACCTACCATGGTAATCCCGAATATGCTGTATAGCAGTGGTTCTTAACTGTGTTCCGTGGACCCCAGGAGGTTCGCAGTGTCTTTCTCGGGGAGTCCACGAAGGTCTCTCATTTAAAGTTAAAATTTTTCTCTTGTAGAGACTCTGAAAGGTCTCATGGAAAAATTGAAAGATATCCATCCTAAACTAGATCACTAAATTGCCCCCAATGCAAAACTCTACTAGAGCATGTATTTCGATCAAAAATAACGAATTAGGTTTTTTTCAATGTTTGTAACTACATAGCCATTACAAAAGTGCTTAATATTTTCCAAAATGTGTAGAAACGTTTCTGCAAAAATTAAGAACTGGATTAATTCACATCGTGCCGATACAGTAACGATTGTATTTAAATCACTCAGCCATATGTTGGGAGTCAGGGAGAGATATTGAAAATCTTGGGGTTCTCCGCGACGTCAGGTTGATATATAAAGGGGGGCCGTGGCAATCGAAAGTTTAAGAACCACTGCTCTATCGGATTCAAGTCTGAGGATTGATCTCACCATTCCTTTACTTCCAAAACTTAATCCTCAAGGGAGTCCTCAACAAGTACAGTTCGATGAAGTCGTGTGCATTACCGTTCACCAAAAAGAAATTAATTACCGATAGCAGAGACATATGTGCGGACATACCGATCAAGTGTCACGTACCATATCCTCTTAGTAGACAGAGTTCTACGGAAAACGCATACAGGTCAATGTGACCCCTGAGAAAAATCCCTGCCCAAACTATGCTCGAACCACCCCTGTAATAGTCTTCCAGCAATGTGCATTGTTCCTATGATCAGAAGACTCCCTGAATTGCTCTTCAGTGTGAACCTAAACTCTTTTTGAAGAGTACAGAAGCTCGTTACTCCGACTCTGAACCACACACACAAGAGAGAAAGAGAGAGAGAGAAACGCGTATTCCGTTTCGCAACGTAAACAAGCACATATCTGTCATCAGGTCAGGTAGTTGTACTGTACAACCTGTCGCATTGCATAGGGACATTCCTCACTTATAAAATAGTTATAGAGGTTTTCATCGTCAGATAATCATAGCTAATGATAATAAATGTGTATTAAAAATACTAATAAAATTTCCTTGAAAAATAACTAGGAAAAAACACAGTTTTCTAAATCCTAAGCACCCGTTTGTAATTTTTACTACATACATTAATGCCCCAAACTTACGCAATAGGTGGAACCGCGTAAGTCGGAATATAATTTCGTATGTAACTACGTATAAATTATTTTTAGTTAGGGCGGGAGTCAAAAGAAAATAATAATTTCGGGGGAGAGTGTTTAATAAAATCTTAGATAACACAAATACAAAATAGCAAACCAAAATTATTTTCAGTTAGAATCTTTCATAAAATCTATAATAAAGTAGTGTAACGGCTCAAAGATTTTTTTCTCCCTCAAAGTTTCCTCGTTGCATGTTGGTAACAATTAATTCCTTGTTTTGTTGAAAATATACGCTCTTCGTTGGAGTCCGTATTTTCTAAAAAAATTGTAACTCTTTTTCAATTAAACTGAGGCTGTCGAATTCCCAACACATATAGTCATTCAATCTTCTGATTGAACCGGGTTCAAAGACTCAAGTTTTTCATGCGTTCAATGTTCTTCAATGCAGTCGATTCCGTTTGATCGAACATTTTAGCTATAATTCCGAAATTTTTACTTCTTACCTTAGTCTTAAATAGTGTTCAATTTACACTTCGAAGATAATTTTTTACTGTTCTTGTTGGAGCAACTTGCACCCAAAGTTTCTCTCTCACCGTCTTGCCAACCTGAGGGTGTGGGGGAAATGAAAGCAGAACCAGAGAATTCCATAAGTCAAAAAAATATTTAGTCAAACAAACTAACCAACAACAATCTATTCTCTAAATGAATGTCAAATGAGTAACAGGGAGAAAGCAATGATTATTAAGCAAATATACGGAATCAAATTATTTAACTCAACGTAATCTATCGTCGATTCCTAACCTCAAATCTACTAATTCAACACAGCGACAAAACTCCACTCTTAATCTTTACGTGCGAAAGTAAACCTTTTTCAATCTTACCTACGTAGCGAATAAAGCTGCTTCCTACCTCCTTCCTTAGAATTACAAAACTCTCTCTATGTATAGTCGAACTCATCTGAATATTACGGTTTCTTCTTGAGAAGGGTTGCTGTGAATTAAACGCGAATGCTAGCCCAAAGATTCCCCCAAGAGGATTAGTGAGAGGACGTGTATAGATTCGTCACATTGTTTGCTGCAGAAGAATCAGTTTCACTTCATTTGGATGACGTAGACGTCTCTGATTGGATTTTATACAAGTAACAAACACGATATAACAATTATAACATCGTGAGGTTCCTTGATCCACGCCTAGAGATGTAGGAGGAAGGGAAGGAAGACTAGCCATACATATATGTATCCAAAATTACTCAATTTATTTGTCACACAATCATCAACACAAGTTCAAGCAATCTAAATTAAGAGATGCGCCCAATTGAAGCAATACGTAGATAAATAACGAGGTACGCGAAGTATGAGAAGACTTTAAATATCAGTACACTTACTTCTGGTTCGAATATACAACTTTCCTAACTATCTAATCTCCAGTGACCAATCGTCACTTTAATTATTACCATTATCAAATATCTGCGTTACACTATCGATTTCATTAATATTTGACCTGCTAGTAATCTATCCTATCTCTCTCTAGCTTGAAAGCCTAGACCAGGGATGGCGAACCAGTGGCACGCGTGCCATTGATGGCACGCGACACAATATTTTGGGCACGCCGCCGATCAAAACGGTTTGCATTTTAATTAAAAATAACTAAGTTCAATATGAAGTATAACGAGAAACGTAAATGATCGGTCGCAGTTTTCAGCAAAATTTCCTCAGTTCGAAGAATTTTTGGAAACGCTCAAAATTTTTTATGTACCTTGATGTGACTTCCTTTTATAAACTGAATTTGTCCCAATCCTATTGGTTGTAAATTGAAAATTTTGAATTGCAACTGATTGAGTTCCAGTCTAGTTCAATATGGATTCAAAAATTTGTTGAAAAAAGAGAAAGTTGGAATTGATTAAAACATGAAGATTAACAAGCAATATAAGTAAAAATGTTTGTAATGAAATTTTGGAAACATGGAATTCGATTCCAAATACATTTAACTGTTTAAGAAAAGTGGCTCATGCTGTTTTAAGCATATTTTCATCTACTTAAGCCTACGAGTCATCACTCTTTCAGAGATGAATAACATCACTTAGAAACCGTTTGGAAGATGGTTCCAATTCAGCTTGCATTCTGGTAAAAGTAACATCTTATTATCCTAATACATGTTATTTGTCGTCTAATCTATCACAACGGAATTCACAATAATGTTACTTTAATTTCAATTACACTTATAGAGGAAATATTTACTACTATACTGTGCAAAATGTATTTTTTCGTTGTAATTCAAGAATTTTAAAAGTTGTTAGTATTTAGTTTTATTACTTTCTCAATAATCCCATGTCCAAATTATTTGACGTCACGTCTATACCTCCTTAAAGATTTCTTACAGAAAAAATGGCACGTTGATCCAAAAAGGTTCGTCACTCCTGGCCTAGACTATATAGTAAACCTAATTTAAGTAATTCCGCTATCTTCTTCAGAGGGTTCGTTGTAAATAAAATAGTGTTAAAAGACCAAATATTTCCCCCAAAAACTTGTTAATTGGAAGGACGCGCGGATAGAGCCGTCACAACATGTAATAACAAACATATACTCCCTAGGTGAAATAAATAACACAAAATAAATTATAATGGCTGAACGTCGATTCCACGCAATACGACCGGGTGAGTAATCGAGTTGTGTAGCGCTCAAACAAAAGACGAATCGACGAGATTTGAAAATCACGTAATTTGTGGTTCACGTAAGTCGAGGTAGCGAAATATTCGGAGCATTACTGCTTTTCTTTCTATTAATATTAAAAACTCTTCTTCAATTATTAGAAACTTTCAAATATCTCAACAAAGTGCTCCAATATTCTTAGCATAAAGATCGAGATGAACCAAAAAAAAATTCTCTTTTATTATAATAAAGTATAAATTAATGGTTTGGAACCCTTTTTTAGTTCATATAAAAGCTTTTAATGCAATGAGTCCTTCTATAATAGTTTTTAAACACAGTGATTTGACAAAAAAAATATATTGATATTTTTGTACACATTAAACTTTTTTGGTAATAATTAACCAATAAAATTACAAGAACTATTTTTCCTTTAGACTTCGCTGAAAAAAAACACAGGTACGTACATTAAAAAAAAGTCTATTGTCACAAGAAAATCAATGTTTGCTCTTATGTAAGTCTTGAAAGTCTTTATAATAATATGTGTATGAAAACCGGACACTTAATCATTTCGTCATGTTTGCGTTCTCCACAGCACATTTTTCTTCGATTACTTTCTGCCTGTTTTCCCATGATGTTATACGACAATACTAAAATCCTTTTATGATCAAAGATAAATGTGTTACAGTGTTTAAAGATCCTTTATCGTTGAAAATTATTTTTAGATTATGACATTATATAAATGTCACAGGTATCAGGAATCAATATTTGTAACTCTTTCACACAATTATTTTTTCATTCATACTAAACATTGACAATAATTTATTTGTATTTATTGAACTTTATATGTGCATTATTTTTTATTTAATGATAAAACTTTAATTTATACAGACAGAGATATTAGGTTCATACACACAGATTAATAGTTAATTAGTGTTATATTGTAATTATACTGCAAGAGAATTTATAAAGCTATAATTTCATTTTTTATTTAAAATAGTAAATGCATTTTATTTGAAATAAAAGAGATACGTTATTTATTTTGAAATAGCATGTATTAGATTATGAAACAGAATTATGTCTGAATTTTTCTGATATTTTTAACTGATAGATATTTTTATCGATTCTATACTACTTTTGTCACAAATTTAATGATAAAAAAGTCAATGGCGCAACTTTATAGATCCATAGCATGTCTATAGAAATTCAAAGTTTGAGAAAATATGAATGTTTGTGTGTGTGGATCAAAGTTCTATTATTCTGCCAAAATATTTGTACTTAAAAAAATTTTCAAGCTTTTTTTTTTTATTTTTTTATTTTTTAGCGTACGTCTTAAAATCATCACTTTAAAAATGGTTTAGTGAAACAGTCATAAAAACGAAGAATTGTAAAAAATTAGAATAATTTTTAAAACGTTTGGTTGCTTGCGAAGAACTTTGTTTCCTTAAGAATCGAAAAATAAAGATAAAAGTTAAAACTCTGTCATTATTAAATAAAAAAAATGATTTTAATATATAAAGAGCTATTACAGAGATTAAGTTTATGCCATTGTTTTTTTAACATATAAAAGTATAAGTAATCCTCGTATTCTTTTATTACTATATTTTACAGTTTTTTTTTAATAATTATTAATCTGAGAGAAAGATTTTTATATATATTTCGTTTACGAAAAATTTATTTTCGTCTGTTTGTATTTCAACATTAAAATACTTTTTTCTAAAAGTGAATCACAGCATGATACTATTGAAGGCCGAATAACATAAGTCGAAGAGCGTTAAATTATTTAGTGCGTCCAACCTGTAAAATAATTATTACTTTTTATGGTACTTCAGATATTTCATATATTTTTTATTATAAATTTTATTATCTAATCTTAAAATCTAATCAGGAGCTTACGATTTCCGAACAAATATACGTTTAAGTTCCTTTCAGGAAATAAATTTATTATTTTTTATTATTTAGGCAGTAGGATTATAAAAATTGTAACTATTGCTTTAAAGTTTTCTTCGTTTGTATCTAAATAATTATCGAACAATAAAACATAGCTAATTTTTCTATTATTCTAGCAATGAAAAAATAATTACTTTGCTTATATAGTAATAGTATAATTAATTAAAATGTTTGAAACTATGTGAAACATTTTAAGTCATTTTAATTAATGAATACAGGAAGTTCTTGGAATTTGTGCCACATATGATCATCGAGAGAAAAAAGAGAGTTCGTGTTTAATAACAAAACAATAGCAACATTCAAGTGTCTATGTAGAGATTTTAAGCACATCAGAGTTAAAAAATCCCATAATGAAATACCAAAGTTAGCAGAATAAAAGTTTTATCTTCCCAATATATCTACATATTTATATACAGTTTTAAAAACATATTGATGAAACACAAATTAAGCAATTAGAATTAAAAATGAATGGATTCTCAGATTAAAAAATCTCACTTAAAATGGCGAACATAAAAATAACAAAATTTTAAAATAAGAATAAAAATTCAAAAACTTACCAAGTGCAACCCCGGACTCAGTACCGATAAGTGGGGTTAAACTAGTTTGATGGTACCAACCCTCACCCTATTGTAACTTGGTAGGCAAAAAAATAAAGATATTTAAATTTATAAAAAAAATCTCGGAAATTTAAGAGTTTATATTATATGAGATAGAAAAAGGGAGTCAAATTTCAATTTTCCTTATGGATAATTAATTTTAATGCATAGCATTATCTAAAAAAAGAGTGAGTTAAGGTATCCCACTACATTCGGAACCGTGATTTTAAAAAAGCGCATAAATGTATAATTTTCATGATATTTAGTATCAGTTAGAATAGAATACATATATAAAATTGTTTTAAGAAAATTCTGACAAAAAATATTATTTAAAAACAATATTTCGGTAAAAAACTAACTTAGAATAACATTTTTTCAAAATGTTCTCCTTTTGTAAAAAAAGCTTCTATTATAATAATATTTCGCTTATATAAAGTAAAGGCTGCTCCAGAGAGTCCGAACTAAGATTTTTGAAAAATTCCCATTATTTTCAGAGTTACCAGCAATTGAAATAATTATGGGCGTTTTTTCCTCAAAATTGCTCCCCTCTGTTGTTGTAAAATATGGATAAACCCACTTCTAAGTTGTATATTTCAAAAATTCTACTTGAGTCTCTGTAGAGAGGTCTGAACAATATACAGGCAAAATATTATTATAATAGAAGCATTTTTCACAAAAGCAGAATATTTTGAAAATTGGTCATTCTATGTTCATTTTTTGTCAAAATATTGTACTCGAAGAATTTTTTATTGTAATACTATTTTTAAAACAATTTTATGTACATTTTCCCAATCTAAGTGACACTAAATATCATAAATATTATCCATTTGTATGCTTTTGCAAAATCACGGTTCCTGTTGCGACGCCATTAATTTATTCATGTACTTTCCCTGATCACGCTCGTGGCATCATAAGTATGACGTAAGGATTGAAGTGATGTCATGCGCGCCGGTCAGGGATTGGTTCTTGATTACATCACAAGATGTCAGATGTAGAATCAAGTGTATATATATGTAGCTCTTTCCTTGGAAACTGTAGGTTTTTTGTGTGTCTCTGTGCTGTAAATAAAGATTTTTGTTCCAGTAACCGTCGCAAAGTATTATTTGCAGAACCTTGAGTAGTAACATTTGGCGTCCGCGACAGGATGTGTTATTGGAAAGTAGATAAATAGAATTCGATATGGATCTTAAAGCACAAAAGGCACAGAGACGAGTACTTAGGACTGTAGTTACCTTAAGCGCAAATAAGATAGAAAGTGAGCTAAAGAATGATGTAGTAGATTTACAGAAGATTTCGTTGCTGCAAGTGCAATTGAAAGACAAATATTTGAGATTAGAAGCGGCCCAAGAAGCAGTATCTGGAACTTTGCTACAATTAGAAGATAATGGAGAAGAATTCGAGACTGATTTCATTGATGCGGAAAGCTACCGTGAAAACTATTTAGAATATTACACTCGCATCGATAAGAAGTTGGGAGAGACTGTTATTTCTGAAGTTCCAGACACACCAAGAAAGTTTAAGCTACCGAAACTCGAACTGAGAAAATTCGGCGGAGACCCGAAGGAGTTCCTTTCGTTTTGGAGCCAGTTCCAAAAAATCCATGACGACGGAAGCATCCCAAATGAAGACAAGATGCAGTATCTTGTGGCTTCAGTTGAACCCAAATCGAAAGCGGAAAGACTCATTCTTAGTTTTCCGGCTACTGCAGCGAATTACCCGAAGGCAGTGGACCAATTGAAAGAGCGATTTGGAAGAGAAGATCT
This sequence comes from Trichonephila clavipes, assembly GCA_019973935.1. Classification (NCBI taxonomy): domain Eukaryota; kingdom Metazoa; phylum Arthropoda; class Arachnida; order Araneae; family Nephilidae; genus Trichonephila; species Trichonephila clavipes. The sequence continues at coordinate 66,000 of BMAU01004956.1, read as the reverse complement.
ACTTGTCCAAATTTATGTTCGGGATCTTCTGACAATGGTTATGAAGAATGCTGTGTCCGGTAGAGCAAAACGGACCTTTCAAGACTCTATGACGAGTTGGAGGGAAAGCTGAGAGCCCTGGAGAGCCTAGGACGGACGCAGGAAAGGTTTGGAGATTTCCTAGCCCCTCTGGTTGAGAGCTGTTTGCCCGAAGAAGTGCTAATGACGTGGGAACGGAACAGAAATCACCACGAACTATCCGACAACACTGCCGGAAAGAACATTCGCTCCTTAGAGAATCGAATGACTTTTCTCCGTCAAGAAGTGCAGGGTGAAGAGATGGTTGTGTTATCAAGAACTGGATTTGCATCGAATAACGTTACCCGTAAGAAGGAATATGTTTGTACCCCTCTAAACGAGATTAGTGGAGATCCGGCAACTGCGGCAGCCCTGGTAAGTTTCAAATCCACTGACAATAAAGTTGCTTGTATTTTTGTGATAAACCCCATCCCAGCCATAAATGTTTTTTAGCAAAGAAAATGTCTTTAGATGAGAAGTTAAAAATATTGTCTAAAAAGGGAGCTTGTTATTCATGTTTAACTAAATCAAATCATATCAGTAGGCAGTGTGACTTAAAATCTAAACTGAAGTGCAATTTCTGCTCTTTATCTCATTATAATATTATGTGTAGTAAAAAAACTTGATAAACATTTAAGTGTTAAAAATTCTCCTTCCACTATTACTCTTCTAATCAATGTAGCAGAGATCGAACGGTTTATTTGCAGACTCTCTGTGTAATTGCGCGAGGTCGAGGTCGAGAAAGGCGCATAAGGATTATTTTAGATTCAGCTAGCCAGTATTCTCACGTGAGGTGAAAGATTAATTGCGCACTTGGGATTAATACCGCATAGATATGAAAACGTAATTCACTCCCTGTTTGGAGGAACGCAAACGAAGCCCAAGAAACATGGAGTTTATTCTATCGAGCTGACGGCTTTGAATGGAGATTACTCTTGTTGTTTAGAAGTTCTCTCAGAGGAAAAGATATGCGACAGTGTCCCGAAAATAACAGATGAGCAAATTCTAAATAATTTAAGAGAACTGAACATAGAGTTTTCAGATTCATTTAGCGAAGATTTAGAAATTGATTTGTTAGTGGGTTCGAATGTGTTAGGTCGCATTTTAATGAAGAAATGTAGTGAGTTAGATTCCGGTTTAAGTGTGGTCGAGACTAAACTCGGAAATACAGTTATAGGAATGCAGGATGATGTATGCCATATTGATAGAAATGTTATGACAACAATTTCAATGTATGTAAGAAATTTTAAATTAACTGATCTCTGGAGTCTCGAAAGTTTAGGCATTTCTAATCCAACACTAGAGGAAAGCAAACAAAATTCTTATGAAGACGCTTTAAATGATTTTCAGCAGAAGCTAGCGATTCTTCCTAACGGAAGGTATGAGTTACAGCTTCCGTGGAAACATGATCCAGTTAATTTACCTGATAAAGGTTTAACTTGGGCTAGACATGAGAAAGTTATCAAAAGGGCTGAAAGTAATGGCTTTCTCAGAGAGTATCAAAAAGTTTTTGAGGATTGGGAAAATTTGGGGATTATTGAAATTGTACCGGAAGAGGAAGTGAAAGCGGTTAAATGTCATTATTTGGCGCATAGGCCTGTAATAAAACTGCAAAGTGAAACCACAAAGTACCGTCCCTGTTTTGACGGGTCGGCTTGTGAAAATGGTAAACCTTCATTAAACCAATGCTTATATAAAGGCATAAATATTTTAGAAGTAATACCCGATATTTTAGATAGGTTTAGACTTTACCCTATAGGATTAAGTGCAGATATAGAGAAAGCGTTTTTAATGTTATCAGTTCATCCAAAAGATAGACTATCTTCGATTCTTTTATCCTAGTAAAGAAGAATTGGTGTATAGGCATTGTCGAATTGTTTTTGGTTTAAATTCTTCCCCTTTCCTATTAAACGCATCCATAAAACATCTATTAGATAACGCACCTCTTGAATACTGTAATGTTGTAGAGAAATTAAAAAGTTCATTTTATGTTGACAATTGTTTATCTGGTGTAAATAATGTAAAGGAACAAGAAAATTTTATTGATATAGCTTCAAAATTATTGTCAAAAGGCTGTTTTAACTTGCGAGGTTGGCAAAGCAATGTAGCAAGTAAATATGTTTCTCAGCATACAGGAGAGGCGTCAGTTTTAGGCATGTTATGGAATTTAGATAAAGATACTCTGAGATGTAATATAAATTTTGAAATCTTAACGTGTGAAACAAAAATTACGAAAAGGTTCATTTTATCAACGGTGCAAAAGGTTTTTGACGCAAACGGGTTGTTATCTCCAGCTACATTGCCTCCCAAATTATTATTGCAAGAAACTTGGAAGTTAAAACTGCCTTGGGATTCAGAATTACCTAAAAATATTGTTAATAAATTTATGAAATGGTCAAATGAAATGTATTTGTTAAAAGAAGTTACTGTGCCTCGATATTGCCATAAATGAAACCTCTGAACTCCATATTTTTGTTGATGCATCTAAAAGCTCATATGGTGCATGTGTGTTTGTTCGAACTGTTGTAGAAAATGATGTAAAAGTTACACTTTTACGTTCTAAGGCTAGAGTAGCCCCCTTGAAATCTCTTGCCATTCCTAGATTAGAATTAATGTCATGTTGCCTCGGAGCTAGGCTTGCAAATTCAATTATACGTGCTTTAAATCTACCAGGAATAAAGGTAATTTACTGGTCTGATTCAGAAGTGGCTCTTTGGTGGATAAGAGAACGAGGAAATTGGTCCGTGTTTGTGGCCAACCGGGTAAAAGAAATAAGAGAACTTACCCAATTTCAGTCGTGGAGGCATGTTCCAAGTAATATGAATATAGCAGATTTGTTATCTCGAGGATGTACCCCCAAAAGATGTTAGATTCTAAATGGTGGGAGGGACCTCGATGGTTAAGAAACAATAGGGAACAGTGGCCTGCCAATGAAATTAATTGTGAACCTAAGGATGTTATTTTGGAAAAAGGAAGTCTGAATTAGTTAATGTAAATATTTCTGAGGAATTGGTCCCTTGGTATGCTGTACGATTTTCTAAATACAATTCAATAGTTCGTTTAATGGGCTGGATTTTAAGATTTATTAATAATTCTAGGTTCATGTTGAGGAAAGAACTTTCCGAACTATCGTCGGATGATATAGAAAATGCTGAAAGGGTGTTAATTCGGTTAGTACAAGATAAGATGTTTCCTAATTTGAAATCAATACCCATTGTAAATGTCTTTAAAGATAATGAAGGAATCATTAGAGTTAAAACTAAAATAACTGAGAGAAAAGATGATCCAAATTATATTGCTCCTATTTTGATGCCTAGTAAATGCCTTTAACCACAAGATTAATTGAGTATTACCATCTAAAACATTGCCACGCTGGGGTTCAAATTCTTATGTCTATACTGCGTGAAAAATTCTGGATAATGAAAACACGAAAACGGTCAGGGAAGTAGTTATGAAGTGTGTGCCCTGTCGTCGGTATAGCTCTAACTCTCCTATGAGTGAACCTGTGAGTCTGCCTGCGGATCGTGTTAAAGATGCTAACGCGTTCGACATTACAGGTATTGATTTGGCTGACCTCTTTTACTAGAGATGGAGGTAAGGTGTGGATAGTGCTTTACACTTGTGCCATTTATCGAGCGATACATCTAGAGCTAGTGAGTTCATTGTCTACTGAGTGTTTCATGCTTTCTTTAAGACGGTTTATTGCACGTCGTACTAGACCAGAAACTATATATACAGATAACGGAACTAATTTTGTCGGCACTAATAGTGAATTGAAAAATCTGGATTGGGATAAAATAATGAAAGAGACCGATATTAAACCTATTAAATGGAAGTTCAATCCCCCAACTGCCGCTTGGTGGGGAGGTTGGTGGGAGAGATTAGTACTAGTAATTAAAGAATTATTGAAGCGTACTTTAGGTAAGGCAATTTTAACATATGAAGAACTTTTAACTGTTCTATGTGATTGTGAAGCGGTGGTTAATTCTCGTCCATTAACCTATGCCTCGGAAGATCCGAATGATTTAATACCATTGACACCTAGTTTGTTTTTAAACGGGAAGTCTTCATATGACACCGTAGATTTAGATTTAAGTGAATTCTGCAAGTTTCAGAAAAGAATAAATATCGTAGAAAACTGATCCATGATTTTAGATCACGTTTTAGGAAAGAATATCTTGGTCAACTACGACAAAAACGACCAGGAAAGCCAGGTCATGATTTCAAAGTTGGTGATGTCGTGATGATTGAAGAGCCATCCAAGAAGCGCGTGTATTGGCCTTTAGGAAAGTAATAAGTCTGCTTCCAGGTAGAGATGGTAAAGTTCGTACCTTGAAATTAAAATGTAAGAACTCTGAACTGATTCGTCCAATTCAAAGAGTTTATCCACTCGAAGTGCCATTTATAAATAATGAAATTGTAAAAATTGATGGCGTTCCGACATCTAGTGTTAATGAAGATAAATTAACCAGTAATGCTGTCATAAAAAATAAAGTCACTAGATCAGGTAGATTAGTTAAGATACCTGAAAGACTTGGATTATTTAATGAAGTTTTATATGCTTTTGAGTGATATCAATACACTCAAAAGGGTGGGAGGATGTTGCGACGCCATTAATTTATTCATGTACTTTCCCTGATCCCGCTCGTGGCATCATAAGTATGACGTAAGGATTGAAGTGATGTCATGCGCGCCGGTCGGGGATTGGTTCTGATTACATCACAAGATGTCAGATGTAAGAATCAAGTGTATATATATGTAGCTCTTTCCTTGGAAACTGTAGGTTTTTTGTGTGTCTCTGTGCTGTAAATAAAGATTTTTTGTTCCAGTAACCGTCGCAAAGTATTATTTGCAGAACCTTGAGTAGTAACAGTTCCGAACGTAGTCGGATACCTTAACTATTCTGAGCAAGTTAGAAATAGGTTTTATGAGAAAACTTTAAAATATAACTAGATATACAAATAATAGTTGTACCATGTATCTAGCTTATTGCTTTCTCGTGGAAAAGGATTTTGATGATGGCTCCATTTTCATGTTCCAATTTCTTTCGTTCTATATCAGTATTGTAGTCATTAGGGAAGTGGCCGACGCTACTATCTAATTTCAAGAATTTCAAGTTTGCTTGATGCTTGGTCTAGTTTCGTTGGTTTTGTGCCAATTCAAGGCCAAAGTAGAAAAAGCCGATTCTGCTGTAAAGGCGGTGCAGGCGGTTGCAGGCGGTTGCAGGCGGTTGTAGGCGGTTGCAGGCGGTTGTAGGCGGTTGCAGGCGGTTGTAGGCGGTTGAAGGCGGTTGTAGGCGGTTGTAGGTGGTCGACGGCAGTTGCAGAGTTGTTGTAGGCGTTTGAGGCGGTTGAGGTTTCGTTCCTGTTGCCGGTTGAGTTTCGTTCCTACTGAGAGTTGAGTTGTTTCGTTCCTACTGACGAGTTGAGTTGTTTCGTTCCTACTGCCGAGTTAAGTTGTTTTCTCCTGTTGAGTTGTTTCGCTCATGTTGGCGAGTGGAGTTGCTTCGTTCCTGCTGACGAGTTGAGTTGTTTCGTTCCTACTGACGAGTTGAGTTGTTTTTATCCTGCATTGGCTTTGATTTTCGAGTTGAGGGGGCGAGTTGAATTGTTTTTTTTCTACAGCTAAGTTGAGTTGTTTTTAAAAAATGTGCACAAAAAATGGAAGTATGGGAATATTAAACGTGCTCATGGCGCCACCTATTGATTAAAATGTACACTAATTATAGATTTTAAAATGATTGAAATAAATAACGCTCAAATAAAAAAAAATCCAGATTCAAACTCACGGCCTCAGATCAAAATGTCTCCACAGGACAATAGTTTTTCAGTTACGCTAACCAATATCCTATGAAGGCATACAGACTTGAAGAAAACTTATGTTAATAATCTCATGAATTTAATTTTGCAGGCGAAGCAATAGTTAAAATATACCGGTTCTGGAACAGTGGAGCCGGTGGCGCCAGGAGGTTGAGGCGCATGCAAACAAAAGAGGGTGGAAGTCCCCCCCCGGATCTGAACCGGGAAGATGGTTTGTGATTGATAAGGGTTTCGGGGATCTGTACTGATAAGAAATGCACGCTTTTAGCGATAACGAGTTATATTCTGATATAGTTTTAATTAAATGATTATGATTTTTTAATTACGTCATTGGAAGCAAATTTTAACTGGGATAAAGAGTCAAATTTTTCTGTACATATGATTATTTTTATATAATTCCGTATAAATCTATTTCTGAAAATCATGATATACGTGTTGAATGATTATTTGTTATATTTCAAATTTGATGCTTTGTGCTTGTGATTTCTGAAACAGAGGATTGAAAATTAGGCAAACGAAAGGGAGTGGAAATTCCCCCGGGTCTGAACCGGGAGGATGGTACCCCCTCCGCTCTGATAAGGGTTTCGGGGCTCTGTAAATGGGTACTAGAAATGCATGTTTTTAGAGATAACAATTTATATTCTTATATAGTTTTAACTAAATGGGTAGAATTCTGATTTGTTTTTAAGTACGTCATTGGAAGCAAATTTTAATTAGGATAAAGGGTCAAACTTTTCTGTACATATAAATATTTGTATATAATTCTGATAAAGTCTATTTCTGAAAATTATGATATACGTGTTGAATTATTGTTTATTACATTTCAAATTTGATACTTTGTGCATAACTAAAATATATTTTTCATTGATTTTGCATGTATTTTTTTATAATTCTGAGATAACTTAAAAATACTATGCTTATATAAAGTAAAAGTTCTGCATATGTTTTTTTCGTTTGCAAAGTAGTTTCCTTACATGAAACATCCCTTTCCTATGATAATATATGCGGACCTTGTAATTCTGGTAAAACTTTCTTTGTTAGACGAATCTTAGAAATAAAATTAATTAATTATTTTCCTCCCAAAATTATTTGGCGTTATGGAATTTATCCAAAATTGTTTGATAAGATGTCTGACATAGAATTTCATGAAGGCATGCTTTTCGATGTAGAAGATATTACTAATGCTTTCGTAATAATAGATGACTTAATGAATGAAGTAGGAGATGACAAAAGAACTTTCAAACTTGTTCACGAAAGGAAGCCATCATAGAGATATTTCCGTAATATTTATTTTACAAAATATTTTTTTGCAATGAAAAACAAATTATAGGAATATTTTTTTAAATACTTCCTACCTAAGTTGTTTTAAAAAATGTTAGAGACAAGCAATAGATCTCTTGTCTAGCAAGACAAATGTATCCATCTCAATATCGAAATTTATGATTGGAAAACTATACGAAATACAAATGCTGCAAATTTGACTATCCACTTTGTGAGAGATAGAAAAATAAAACCTTTCGTTCGAATCATTTAATGAATTTTCAAAAGAAAAAATTTTTGATAGAGTTTTGTTACGAATAAATATCTCAGAACAAAAACATTGTATGCAAAACCTTTGTCATGGATAGAATATTAAGTGTGGTTTGTGTTCTTCAACATTTGTTTTTAATTTTTAGTCTGTTTCCCTTCTTGTTCCTTACACTTAAATATATTAATATGAGTAAAGTAATTAAAAAAGTTGAAAAAAATATTGAAAAAAAAGTTGAAAAGTATTGAAAAAAGATGAAAAATATTGAAATATTTAGAATATTGTTGGTGGACTTGAGTATTTAAGTTAAGAGCACACAATATAGAGTGATAAAATTTCTTTTTTTTCATATTAATCTTAAAATAATAATAACTTTATAAATTTAAATATATGGTAAACTTATAAAAAAATTCAAAGCAAAATCTTATTCATCTTATAATAATAATAATACAAACACAAAATATGAGAACAAAAAATGTTGTATTTATTCACCTTCTAAAATTTATTCTTACATTATATCATTTCTTAAAATATTGATACAATCTGAAATCTTTCTGTTTGCTACGAACAAATTCATATAAAATATAATTCATTGAAAAGCCTTTACTGATTTTCAACAAGAAAAATATAAAATAATGACCACATAGAAATAAGGAATATCCCTTGGTTAATCCATTTCTCAATAAATAAAGTCCTTCAGATCTCAACAATTTTCCTTTTATAAAACAATGTGCTAACAGAAAACTTAATTTAATCTTATATTTTTTAAAATGTATTATATGAGAAGCATTGAAATAAGTAACATCATTCAATATGAATAATAAATACATTCGACAGGTATATGCATAAAATGAAGAGGAAACATTTACATTCTTAAACAAGAAAGAATAAGATATATACAGAAATCAATATTTATAAAAAAAACTATTTAATTAAATTCTCATTTATATAAAATAGTTTTCATTTATATGGCAGTCACCGAAAGCTAAAGTTGTAATACCATCTTCAAGAATATAGCTTATCGAAGGGGCAAAGTGAATTTTTTTTTACTTTTTACAGAATGTATTTGATGTATAGAACTGTTAATGGGTTTAAACTCTCTTCACGACTTCTATACTTATTTATGAGGCAATTTTTATAGTCTTCATGAGAAATTTTACTTTTAAAATAGATATATGTATCTCTTTTGCTGTATTTTTCTAAAGTTAATGTTTTTATGCTGTACATTTTTGCATTGAGACCTACGAACTCAGTTGCTACCATACCATTTAACTCATCTGTCATTTTTCCGAGAACATTATTAGTTAAAGGATTATAAAGAAAATGATTTGGAAGCAAATATATGGGTCATTTCAATAAAAAAGAAGTGAGTTTTCTTTGAATAGATACAAGGTCGTTATTAATTATTTTATAAGCATGAAATGCTGGAGATGCTATGAATTTCTTAGCTCTTTTCACTCTATTCACTAGATAAATCTTAACTTTTTGCGTAAATTTTTCATTGTTTTACCAAACACGACATTGTTTAAAAGTTTAAAGAGATCTTTTTCAAAATTGTTGTTTGCTCGTTTTCGATGTTCAGTATTAAAATCTATATAATTTTTAACCGAGGACTTTGTTTGAATTTTACAAATTGGTGTATTTTTTTTTTTTAATTTTTAAACCTAATTGTACATATAATTTCAAATTTCTATAATGAACATATTTAGTTTTATTTCTGAAGTTAGGAGCCAATTTTTCCACAGCCTTCGATTCTAAAATACTGAATTCTTTAGCAATATTTTTAGTATAGGAGGAACATTCAGAGACACTTTAACTTTTTCTGGAGCTAATGGATAGCAGTTACGCAAATCGTGCAATTAATCTGGATATTCTAACTTAAAATATACAACTTATATCCGAATCGTCTGGTACATCCATGAAGTTAACGTATTCATCAGTCCAGGAAAAGTCGTGTGTAGACAAATTTTGCGACATTGCTCAACCATATAGATTGTTTGCATCTAAATATATAATGTAACTACTAGGTAGGCTTGAATCATAGGTTGATAAATACACATTGTTAGCCTTAGCGTAGCGATGACCAATCATCTCAACACCTCCGCGAATTCCTTTTTCGATGAATAAAGGCATGTCTATATCCGTTAAAAGCTCCAATCGTACTTTTGTCATTTTATGCTTGTCATACCAAACCAGGAACCATATATGTATTACATGGATCAATTTTGTAGTAATTCTGGCACAGAGTTCTAAAGTTTTCAAATATGTCTGAAAATAATACGTCTACGGTTACACACAAATCACGATAATCTCCCAATGTGCGCAGTTGAAACATGTTTCATCTATGGTGAGCATATTCGTAGTCTTCTCTGGATACATTTTTATTTGTTAGACTGTTGAAAAAAGCTGATTGAGGAGGGAGCTGCGTTTCATAAAATTTAGAAAAGGAATCAAAATATTCATATGGATAGCAACCCTTTCTAGTTATAAGTTATGCATTACTTGCAAAATACCTATCCCAAAGATGAAATTTACAAGGCTTTAAAGTTGGGCAAGTTTCTCTAGAGAAGTATTTAAAAATTGAAAAGAGTCAATGAAACGTAATGACCTCAGAGTAAAAAAAAAATTCACTATGTCGGGAATGCATTGAAAAAGAAATCGAAACTTTTAGTTGATTTTTTAAAATCAAAATTCAATTTAATTATGTCAAATGATCCAAATGAAGCACGAGGAAGTACGGAATAACGTTTGAAGGAGTTTTTTTTTTTTTTTTTTTTGTAAAAATTTAAATAACATTTTGAATCTAAAGGACTTATAACCTATTTCAGCTACCATAAACCTATTGTTTTCTTCTTAGAATACAATTAATTCCCAAATATGATTGTATATTTCGCACAAAAACATTCCTTTATGAGTACAGACATATGAACAAATAATTTTATAGGGCGATACTAACATCTCCTGGTTTTTATTCACTTAACTGACCTCAGAAATAACATTACAAAATTTGAAGTTATCACTTCTAACGTGTGGTCATAAGCACACACACGATCTTTTTTAATCGAAGTTTTCTGTTTTTACCCTCGATTATCGAATTTCAAGGATAAATACATTTTTACCAATCAAATTTAATTATTTACATTGAATTGTTAAGATATTATAGTGGGAATGCGTTTTAAACATAGCAAAATGTATTAAAAATAAAAACTTTCAGAGAAATATTTTAAAATTAATAGTAAGTAATAGTATAATAAAGAGTATGGTCAAATCTCAGGGATTTGTATTTTTAGAGTTAAATTAATTACCATAAAATTAATTAGCTTCATTAATGTAAGTAAAGATAAATACTAGAAGAGCAAAGTATATAAAACAAATACAAGTAAAAAAAAAAATAAATACAAGTAAATTAATACTAACCTGTATTACAAAGGCATAAATGTCGTTTACCATTGGATTTAGTCTCACTTGTTACAAAACTTAAAGATTTTAGGCATTTTTCTAAATTTTTCGATATTTCGAATTCTTTTACGACGTTTTCAAATGGTACGATGTTTATATATTTAAGAAAATTGTTTCGGATAACTTTTAAAAGTTCCATCTAAGAAAATGGTCTTTCTATTTTCCAAAAGTTACAGAGACTCTTCTCCAAATACTAAAATCCTGTTATCTTGATCATTTCGAAAGTCTAAACCAGTGGCCTTTTTTCAAACTATATTCCATGGAACCCTGAGGTTCCATGAGGCGTACCCAAGAGTTCCACGAGTCACAATAAAAAAAAATCCAAAAGAAACTTATAAATGTATATCAAAAATGGATCCACGTTCTGTATGAAGTTTCTATACCCACAAGAATTTAAAGCTTAACCCTGTCTTTAAGAAATTAAAAGTTTTTTTTTAATACACAACAATTTTATCTTGCAATACTTTTTAAACATTTATTATAATTTAATAAAGAATATAAAACGCTAAAAGAAATCTTTATATGTATTAAATACTGCAATTTTAATATTTTATTGTTTGCTATACGGGTTTTTTAATCGTTAGTACAATGTCTTGCAAAACTAAATGCACATTTTTATATTTGTTAGAAAAAACTTACAATAAAAGAGAATGAATAAATTATTTATATATCAACAGATTCGATGTAAAAAATCTAAATTAAAGCAAGAACATCTCCTTAATTTTATGTTGCAAATTCATGTAAACTACACAATATTTCTCACACAGTTATAAACATTTTGATGTCAATTGGGTAGTGGATGGACAATACTCGAAAAAAAAAACAGAAAAACTTCGGTTAAAAAAAAGATCGTGTGTGTGCTTATGACCACACGTTAGAAGTGATAACTTCAAATTTTGTAATGTTATTTCTGAGGTCAGTTAAGTGAATAAAAAACCAGGAGATGTTAGTATCGCCCTATAAAATTATTTGTTCATATGTCTGTACTCATAAAGGAATGTTTTTGTGCGAAATATACAATCATATTTGGGAATTAATTGTATTCTAAGAAGAAAACAATAGGTTTATGGTAGCTGAAATAGGTTATAAGTCCTTTAGATTCAAAATGTTATTTAAATTTTTACAAAAAAAAAAAAAAAACTCCTTCAAACGTTATTCCGTACTTCCTCGTGCTTCATTTGGATCATTTGACATAATTAAATTGAATTTTGATTTTAAAAAATCAACTAAAAGTTTCGATTTTTTTTTCAATGCATTCCCGACATAGTGAAATTTTTTTTTTTTACTCTGAGGTCATTACGTTTCATTGACTCTTTTCAATTTTTAAATACTTCTCTAGAGAAACTTGCCCAACTTTAAAGCCTTGTAAATTTCATCTTTGGGATAGGTATTTTGCAAGTAATGCATAACTTATAACTAGAAAGGGTTGCTATCCATATGAATATTTTGATTCCTTTTCTAAATTTTATGAAACGCAGCTCCCTCCTCAATCAGCTTTTTTCAACAGTCTAACAAATAAAAATGTATCCAGAGAAGACTACGAATATGCTCACCATAGATGAAACATGTTTCAACTGCGCACATTGGGAGATTATCGTGATTTGTGTGTAACCGTAGACGTATTATTTTCAGACATATTTGAAAACTTTAGAACTCTGTGCCAGAATTACTACAAAATTGATCCATGTAATACATATATGGTTCCTGGTTTGGTATGACAAGCATAAAATGACAAAAGTACGATTGGAGCTTTTAACGGATATAGACATGCCTTTATTCATCGAAAAAGGAATTCGCGGAGGTGTTGAGATGATTGGTCATCGCTACGCTAAGGCTAACAATGTGTATTTATCAACCTATGATTCAAGCCTACCTAGTAGTTACATTATATATTTAGATGCAAACAATCTATATGGTTGAGCAATGTCGCAAAATTTGTCTACACACGACTTTTCCTGGACTGATGAATACGTTAACTTCATGGATGTACCAGACGATTCGGATATAAGTTGTATATTTTAAGTTAGAATATCCAGATTAATTGCACGATTTGCGTAACTGCTATCCATTAGCTCAGAAAAAGTTAAAGTGTCTCTGAATGTTCCTCCTATACTAAAAATATTGCTAAAGAATTCAGTATTTTAGAATCGAAGGCTGTGGAAAAATTGGCTCCTAACTTCAGAAATAAAACTAAATATGTTCATTATAGAAATTTGAAATTATATGTACAATTAGGTTTAAAAATTAAAAAAAAAATACACCAATTTGTAAAATTCAAACAAAGTCCTCGGTTAAAAAATTATATAGATTTTAATACTGAACATCGAAAACGAGCAAACAACAATTTTGAAAAAGATCTCTTTAAACTTTTAAACAATGTCGTGTTTGGTAAAACAATGAAAAATTTACGCAAAAAGTTAAGATTTATCTAGTGAATAGAGTGAAAAGAGCTAAGAAATTCATAGCATCTCCAGCATTTCATGCTTATAAAATAATTAATAACGACCTTGTATCTATTCAAAGAAAACTCACTTCTTTTTATTGAAATGACCCATATATTTGCTTCCAAATCATTTTCTTTATAATCCTTTAACTAATAATGTTCTCGGAAAAATGACAGATGAGTTAAATGGTATGGTAGCAACTGAGTTCGTAGGTCTCAATGCAAAAATGTACAGCATAAAAACATTAACTTTAGAAAAAAATACAGCAAAAGAGATACATATATCTATTTTAAAAGTAAAATTTCTCATGAAGACTATAAAAATTGCCTCATAAATAAGTATAGAAGTCGTGAAGAGAGTTTAAACCCATTAACAGTTCTATACATCAAATACATTCTGTAAAAAGTAAAAAAAAATTCACTTTGCCCCTTCGATAAGCTATATTCTTGAAGATGGTATTACAACTTTAGCTTTCGGTGACTGCCATATAAATGAAAACTATTTTATATAAATGAGAATTTAATTAAATAGTTTCTTTTTTATAAATATTGATTTCTGTATATATCTTATTCTTTCTTGTTTAAGAATGTAAATGTTTCCTCTTCATTTTATGCATATACCTGTCGAATGTATTTATTATTCATATTGAATGATGTTACTTATTTCAATGCTTCTCATATAATACATTTTAAAAAATATAAGATTAAATTAAGTTTTCTGTTAGCACATTGTTTTATAAAAGGAAAATTGTTGAGATCTGAAGGACTTTATTTATTGAGAAATGGATTAACCAAGGATATTCCTTATTTCTATGTGGTCATTATTTTATATTTTCTTGTTGAAAATCAGTAAAGGCTTTTCAATGAATTATATTTTATATGAATTTGTTCGTAGCAAACAGAAAGATTTCAGATTGTATCAATATTTTAAGAAATGATATAATGTAAGAATAAATTTTAGAAGGTGAATAAATACAACATTTTTTGTTCTCATATTTTGTGTTTGTATTATTATTATTATAAGATGAATAAGATTTTGCTTTGAATTTTTTTTTTTTATAAGTTTACCATATATTTAAATTTATAAAGTTATTATTATTTTAAGATTAATATGAAAAAAAAAGAAATTTTATCACTCTATATTGTGTGCTCTTAACTTAAATACTCAAGTCCACCAACAATATTCTAAATATTTCAATATTTTTCATCTTTTTCAATACTTTTCAACTTTTTTTTTCAATATTTTTTCAACTTTTTTAATTACTTTACTCATATTAATATATTTAAGTGTAAGGAACAAGAAGGAAACAGACTAAAAATTAAAAACAAATGTTGAAGAACACAAACCACACTTAATATTCTATCCATGACAAAGGTTTTGCATACAATGTTTTTGTTCTGAGATATTTATTCGTAACAAAACTCTATCAAAAATTTTTCTTTTGAAAAATTCATTAAATGATTCGAACGAAAGGTTTTATTTTTCTATCTCTCACAAAGTGGATAGTCAAATTTGCAGCATTTGTATTTCGTATAGTTTTCCAATCATAAATTTCGATATTGAGATGGATACATTTGTCTTGCTAGACAAGAGATCTATTGCTTGTCTCTAACATTTTTAAAACAACTTAGGTAGGAAGTATTTAAAAATATTCCTATAATTTGTTTTTCATTGCAAAAAATATTTTGTAAAATAAATATTACGGAAATATCTCTATGATGGCTTCCTTTCGTGAACAAGTTTGAAAGTTCTTTTGTCATCTCCTACTTCATTCATTAAGTCATCTATTATTACGAAAGCATTAGTAATATCTTCTACATCGAAAAGCATGCCTTCATGAAATTCTATGTCAGACATCTTATCAAACAATTTTGGATAAATTCCATAACGCCAAATAATTTTGGGAGGAAAATAATTAATTAATTTTATTTCTAAGATTCGTCTAACAAAGAAAGTTTTACCAGAATTACAAGGTCCGCATATATTATCATAGGAAAGGGATGTTTCATGTAAGGAAACTACTTTGCAAACGAAAAAAACATATGCAGAACTTTTACTTTATATAAGCATAGTATTTTTTTAAGTTATCTCAGAATTATAAAAAAATACATGCAAAATCAATGAAAAATATATTTTAGTTATGCACAAAGTATCAAATTTGAAATGTAATAAACAATAATTCAACACGTATATCATAATTTTCAGAAATAGACTTTATCAGAATTATATACAAATATTTATATGTACAGAAAAGTTTGACCCTTTATCCTAATTAAAATTTGCTTCCAATGACGTACTTAAAAACAAATCAGAATTCTACCCATTTAGTTAAAACTATATAAGAATATAAATTGTTATCTCTAAAAACATGCATTTCTAGTACCCATTTACAGAGCCCCGAAACCCTTATCAGAGCGGAGGGGGTACCATCCTCCCGGTTCAGACCCGGGGGGAATTTCCACTCCCTTTCGTTTGCCTAATTTTCAATCCTCTGTTTCAGAAATCACAAGCACAAAGCATCAAATTTGAAATATAACAAATAATCATTCAACACGTATATCATGATTTTCAGAAATAGATTTATACGGAATTATATAAAAATAATCATATGTACAGAAAAATTTGACTCTTTATCCCAGTTAAAATTTGCTTCCAATGACGTAATTAAAAAATCATAATCATTTAATTAAAACTATATCAGAATATAACTCGTTATCGCTAAAAGCGTGCATTTCTTATCAGTACAGATCCCCGAAACCCTTATCAATCACAAACCATCTTCCCGGTTCAGATCCGGGGGGACTTCCACCCTCTTTTGTTTGCATGCGCCTCAACCTCCTGGCGCCACCGGCTCCACTGTTCCAGAACCGGTATATTTTAACTATTGCTTCGCCTGCAAAATTAAATTCATGAGATTATTAACATAAGTTTTCTTCAAGTCTGTATGCCTTCATAGGATATTGGTTAGCGTAACTGAAAAACTATTGTCCTGTGGAGACATTTTGATCTGAGGCCGTGAGTTTGAATCTGGATTTTTTTATTTGAGCGTTATTTATTTCAATCATTTTAAAATCTATAATTAGTGTACATTTTAATCAATAGGTGGCGCCATGAGCACGTTTAATATTCCCATACTTCCATTTTTTGTGCACATTTTTTAAAAACAACTCAACTTAGCTGTAAAAAAAAACAATTCAACTCGCCCCCTCAACTCGAAAATCAAAGCCAATGCAGGATAAAAACAACTCAACTCGTCAGTAGGAACGAAACAACTCAACTCGGCAGCAGGAACGAAGCAACTCCACTCGCCAACATGAGCGAAACAACTCAACAGGAGAAAACAACTTAACTCGGCAGTAGGAACGAAACAACTCAACTCGTCAGTAGGAACGAAACAACTCAACTCTGCACTGCCGTCGACCGCCTGCAACCGCCTACAACCACCTGCAACCGCCTACAACCGCCTACAACCGTCTACAACCGCCTACAGCCGCCTACAGCCGCCTACAACCGCCTACAGCCGCCTGCAACCGCCTACAACCGCCTACAACCGCCTGCAACCGCCTACAACCGCCTGCAACCGCCTACAACCGCCTGCAACCGCCTGCACCGCCTGCACCGCCTTTACAGCAGAATCGGCTTTTCTACCTGATAAAAAACGAATCGGAATTTTGTGATCCTGACACAGTCGTAACTTGCGGCTCTTTGCATAGACACGGTTGCGGCTCTTCAGCTTTCTGCCTATAAATATTAAAAAATAATTATGTCTACTAAAAATCATTGCTATCCTTTCTCTTCTTTTATAATTATATGTTTATCTGTATTTATGTACACATTTGAATATTTAACTACTTAAACTTTTGACTAAAATATTCTTCTGCATTACATTATTTTTCATTAACTAAGTTCACTGATAATTGAGGAAAATATGATTAGTTCTAAATTAGTAAAAGTGCCAATTTATTGGTAAATATGTTACCGTAGAAAGAGACCCCTTAAAGTGATTTCCAGCAATGTTTACTTATTTACGTACGTGAGTTCGGGAGCACTTATGTTGGTACAAGATATACAATTAAATCCCCAACAGAAGTGACAAAAGCACACACTCCATACTTTCCAACATGCTTAAAGATTAATAAAAAAAAAAGAGTTCTGTTATGATTTTTATAAGCAAGAACAATCATAGTGAACTTACATTATTAGTGTAAACGTTAAATTCCCAAAAAAAGCACTTACAATGTTATTGGTAAGAATATTTTTAACTTAGCTCGAAAATTTAATTGTCAACATTATGATATTTTGACAATTGCTGTTCTTGAATTGAGTCTCAGAAATAAAAATATCTTCGAAAGTTCTTAGTTTTTAAATGAATGGAAAATGTTATTTTAAGTAAAATTTTATTTGAATATTATAAAAATTATTAATTGGAACACGACTGTCCTGATCACAACCGCTTCGGCCGTACACGTGTACACAGTACGCATATAAATGGCTCTTAGATGTTTTGTTTCACTTGCAATTTTTCTCTTCGTTCAACAAAGTTTGTCGATCCCTGGTCTAAGTAAAATTGACATTTACTAAAAGAGGCATTAGGGTATCCGACTACGTTCGGAACCGGCAAAAGCATACAAGCGAATATTTTAAAACAAAATAGAGTCACTTAGATTAGAATGCACTCATAAAATTGTTTTAAGAATATTATTACAATAAAGATTATTTAAATGCATTTTGTTTTCCAAAAAAATGAACATAGAATTACCTATTTTCAAAACATTCTCCTTTCATGAAAAATGCTTATATAATAATAATATTTTGCTTACATGTACCTGAAACTTCTCCAGAAAGCATGAAGTAGGATTTTTGAATAACTCGCATTACTAGAGTTACTCGAGTACTAGAGTTACTGCCAATTGTGAAATAGTAATTGGTGTCTTTTTTGTGAAAAATTTTCCAATCTGATGTATTAAAATACGGATAAATCCACTTCTAAGTTATATATTTCAAAAATGCTTGTACAGGCTCTGTACAGAGGTCTGAGTTATATATAGGCAAAATTTAATATTATGGAAGCATTTTTCATAAAAGGAGAATATTTTGAAATAAGTATAATTCTACGTTCATTTTTTACAAAAAAAAATTGCATTGAAACAATTTTTTGTTGTAATAATATTCTTAAAATAATTAAATTAGTGTATTCTAATCTAAGTGACACTAAATATAAAAAAATTCGTTTCTACGCGTTTGCAAAATAACAGTTCAGAAAGTAGATGGATTCTTTAAACAGCAAAACTAAAGGGTGTTTTTTTAGAGGTATAGAATTTTAAATTGCAATAAAACAACGATGTATTACTCGATTGACATGAATTTTTTTTTTATTCGAAAGATTATCTTGTGGCATTACATTTTAAATATGATCAAGCAAGGCGTAGATTCGTTGAATGGACCCAAAACGAGATTGCCGTTGTTCCCGATTTTCATAAGCGAATTTTGTTTAGCGATGAAGCGCACTTCTGGTTGAATGGCTACGTCAACAAACAAAACTGCCACATTTGGAGTGAAGCTAATCCACAAGTGTATGTCGAAACACCGTTACATCCAGAAAAACTGACTGTTTGGTGCGCTTTATGGGCTGGTGGAATCATTGGTCCGTACTTCTTCAAAAACGATGAAGGCCACAACGTTACAGTCAATGGTGATCGGTATAGAGCCCTGATTACTAACTTTTTCATTCCTGAATTGAACAATCATGATGTCCAGGAGCTGTGGTTCCAACAAGACGGCGCAACATGTCACACAGCTCGTGCCACAATCGATTTATTGAAAGACACGTTTGGTGACCGCCTAATTTCATGTTTTGGACCTGTGAATTGGCCTCCAAGATCTTGTGATTTAACACGGGTAGACTATTTTCTGTGGAGCTATGTAAAGTCATTGGTCTATGCGGATAAGCCACAAACGCTTGACCATTTGGAAGACAACATTCGCCGTGTTACTGCCGATATACGGCCACAAATGTTGGAAAAAGTCATCGAAAATTGGACGTCCAGATTGGACTACATCCGAGCCAGCCGTGGCAGTCATATGCCAGAACTCATATTTAAAATGTAATGCCACAAGATTCTCTTTCGAATAAAAAAAATTCATGTCAATCGAATAATACATCGTTGTTTTATTGCAATTTAAAGTTCTATACCTCTAAAAAAACACCCTTTACAATGCTTCTGAAAGATATGAAACAATTGTCTCAATCACGACACAGTTGAATATTCATTTGGATGTATTTGATTCCTTCAGAATTGAGAGCGAAAGGCTTTCTGGATCAATATTGACAGTAAGAGTAATATAACAAACATTAACTGTCAATATTAATCTCAAGTATCGGTCTCAAAGATTCTAATACTACAAACCACAAAAAGAAATGATTATTGCGTTCTTTGTATATAACCACTTTAAAAAATATTTTTAGAGAATAATAAGCGTTTTTTAAACACATTAAAGCTATATCTAATTATTTTTAGCATTATACAACTATTTTCAATACGCTTTTATTTTGAAATGTATATCACATATTTTTAAAAAAGTATTTTACTTTTGTGTAAAAATTAAAATTTCTGTCAATTTTTGCTAATGGCACCTGCTTCAATACTGAATATTATAAATACATTAGATGAATTGGATTGGAATCATAAATACAATGAGTTTCTAAGATTATAAACAAGTATCAAGACAAGTAATTAAAATAGATGGAAAAATTTGTTTTTGTGGCACAATCATTAAAAACTTCACTTGGGTGAGAAATAAAAAAAAAAAAAAGGAGAAACAAAATTTGTAAAATAATGTGTTTTTCTTTTAGAGAATAACTGGACGTGGGTAGCCTAGTGGTTAGACATCGGACTCCAGACCGAAAGGCTTGAGTTCGATGCCTGATGCCATCAAATACCTTCCGATTACACACGGAGTACGTGCTCGTTAAATCAGTGGATCCGAAAATCTCGTGGGCTGAATCACGAATGCGGGAGACTGGAGAAGATTTCCCTCCCTATCAGTTCCATGCCTAAATTGTGGAGGTGGAGATCGTTGGTGTCGCCATCTATTGTCCCTTCGGGAGTCTCACTGAGCTAAATCGTTCTGTCACCTGTATGGTGCTCAAGGCCAACGATAGGCATGCATCCATAGCCCCTTGGCACCATGAATTTCGTAGGCCTCGATCTGACTACGTCAGACAGGTGGTATTAGAAACAACGACAACAGAGAATAAAAAAAAAATTCTCTCTCTCTCTCACTTTTCCTCATCTCTCTCTAAAAATACCGGGTATCCCGAATCTAAAACATAATCGGGCATGAGGTAAAAGAAAAGGTTATATTTGTTATAGGAAAAATAAAAAAAAATCAGCTTTAAAAATTGAAGTCTTGTCCTTTTCGAATTTAGAGGGCTATAAAAATGTTTTTGAATACAATCGAAAGGTTATTGCTGGGACTTAGATGTCAATAACTTAAACAAGTGTGTGTAACACAAGAAAAAAAAATTAAGTCAATTCCTACTTAGATCAGCAAAGAGAAATTTTATTTTAGTTTTATTAAATAGTTGCAATTAATATAAATATGTATACATATATGACAGAATCACAACATTAAGTGATAATTAACTGCTATTAATTTTCATTAAAGTATCGTATTGTCATTCAAAACAATCTTGTATATAAAATTTCAGTTCAACTGAATACTTTAAAACGTGAGAAAAAAACCTTTTCAAGTTTTGACCCAAGTCATCAAAAGGGTCGCTAAGTCACCAAAAATGATGCCAACGTAGCTGTATTTGTAATTCTTTAAATAATTAGTTTTAATCAATTAATTTTTATTAATTATAATTTAATTATTGTATTGCCATCGAAAATAATCATGTATATAAAATTTTAGCTCAATTGAGCGTTATAAAATGTATTTTATTAATGATTGAAAATTCTACGAAGATAAATATAAAGGGTGTTTTTTTAGAGGTATAGAACTTTAAATTGCAATAAAACAACGATGTATTATTTGATTGACATGAATTTTTTTTATTCGAAAGATAATCTTGTGGCATTACATTTAAATATGATTTCTGGCATATGACTGCCACGGCTGGCTCGGATGTAGTCCAATTTTCGATGACTTTTTCTAACATTTGTGGCCGTATATCGGCAATAACACGGCGAATGTTGTCTTCCAAATGGTCAAGCGTTTGTGGCTTATCCGCATAGACCCATAATATTTTTTGTTTTTTGTTTTTGTAATAAAGCGTTTTATACTACATTCTGTATTATGACCTTACTGTCTTTGTGTCTCTTTATTTCGTTCGAGTTACGTTTCCGTCTATGCTTTCCTATGTAATTATGGCTCCTCAGGAGATATTCTCTACCTCCCCTCCAAGTTTGTGCACAGCATTCGCGGACACCCTGAATGTCAATCACGGTCTTTGCGATTATCTTTTTGCATTACTTTAAAATATTGCTGAAAAGCGAGTAATTGTTTGTTTGTCTTTGTCCTGATACAGCAATCAATTTGTCAAGCACAAAATGTTTAACAAAACTTTGGTTAATAACAATAATACATCAGGTTCTTTACTTGTGATTTACAAATATTTAAAAACAACTTATGCGTTTCATTTCTAAATCAGGATGAAAGAATATTCCTTGTGTTTTTTTTAATCAGACTTTTAATCTAATCTGAAAATACACTTAAGAGGATAAGAAATGAGGTAATAAAAAGTCATTATTGAATTATGCGCTTTCTGAGAAATACTTTATAATACTTTCATTATTACATTGGAAAAAATTCCGAGCAAAAACAATGCTTACGTGTTCTTTATTTATAGGCAGTGTTAAGGTATCCGACTACTAAGGTATACGACTTTTTTTAAAAAAAAATAGAGATATGGAAATTTTTTTGTAGTTTTTAGACGTATTTAGTACATTTTAAGAAAAAAAAAGCTAAAATAAAGAAGAGAAAAAGAAATTATTATTACTAAAATAGGTAAAAATTTACAAAAATTACATAAATGGGACCCACCTTGTATCAAAAGTTTTTGGAATGACCTTCAGGTAAGAGATATTTTAACTTTTACAAAAACTAGAGCACGTTATCTTAGTTATTATATGAAATTGCCTAAAAAAACAGTGATTATACTCATATAAGGGACTGTAAACTTTTTAATAAATCAGTGATTGATAAATCTGATAGTTAAAATACTTCTACTACTACGCAGGATATAGACAAAAAAAAAATTCAGTTAATTATTCTTAAAACTCTTTGAGCAATCGCGGTCCCCGTTTGAGTTTTTCGAAAAAAACACACACATTTGGAGTAAAACGCATTTTAAAGTTTGACACCTCGTTAAAAAATTTGGCATCTACTTTATTAAAACACTTGTATTTTTATTCTAGGGAATGGTAAATAAAAAACTTGTGGGGGAGGGAGGGGATAATTTTACAAAGTCTATAAGGCGGTCTACAAAATAAAATCATAAAACCATTGTCAGTTTTTGAAAAAATTCCGGATTTAAGAGTAGTCGGATACCTTAAGTAAATTAATTACCTATCAATTTCTTTTGTTTTTCATTAATCATATTACGAACTTTTTATAAGCATAAACTTTATCTTGAATATCATCAGTCCAGTCTCTTCAATAAACAAAGGGAGAATTTAATTAATGGAATTGCTTAGCATTTTACTCTTTGCTGCCGTATTATAGAAACAGATACTACAAAATTAAAAGCAGTTAAATGAATAAATACTCAAAAGTTTAGGTATAAATTTCTCACTGAAGTTTCCAGTCGTCTGACCCACATATGAATCATATTCTGTTGAAAAAATTGGGAACGATCCTTCTCAAAATAAGACCTTTGATAAATTTGATACTACAGTTAAAATGTTATTTTGATCTAATTTATTTTTTAACCATCACAGTGCCCTTCATTACTAGCCGTGACCTATAGCACGTATCAGATTAATGTCATCATATTTGTCACGTTTTCAGCCATGATCAATATTTCCATGTTTCAAAGAATTGTACCCTGACTCATTGTTTCAACCCATTCGAAAATGCTCCAGTTTTTAGGGAAATGTTTTTTAACTTTGCTATGTAATCTTATGAAGTACCTTATCAGCTTATCAATTGCGATGGAAACGGGCATTTGTTTATGAACTTATATTGATGAATCTTTCTAATGGAATGGTTCTCCGACAATGCAGAGAAAATTTTTACAAGCAACAACATTAACTTATCAGCAGGTCTTGAAAATTAAGCAAGAAAATTAGAATTTTCTCGATTGAGTTTTCTGTGAAAAGGTATTATATCTCTACCAATACTCGTATTTCGAGAACAATACTGGATTTATTATCTCTGAATAATAAGAAAAAAATTGAGATGAAAACTCTAGGCAATTTTAATTGCGTTTATTCTGAGTTTTGCTATTTTACCAGTACAATACTGAAAAAGGGCATGATAGCGATAAAAGAGAAATTTTGTTATGACCATCTTGTATAGAGTATAGCATAACTTTATGTAAAACCAACGATTTACTTATTTTTCATTTAAAAAAAGGGTATTTTAATGTTGTTTTTCTCCGTCCTGAAAGTGGTTCTGAAGTTATAGTTTTCATCTTTTGTAATAGAGAAAAATTAATAAAACGTGGAGTTTTAATGTGATCATTCGGGTTCAATGTTCAGGTTTTAATGTTCTATAAAGCTCATAAACAGAAATTAAAATTAGAAATTTTAAAACAAGAAGCAAATCTCAGTTTCCTATTTGAAAAATTTAACCAAACGGAGAAAAATATCAGGTTCGATATGATAAGACAACGACTGAGAGAATTCTGATTTGCAAGTACAAAGGCTTTATAAAATACAAGCTGTACATGCCTGCTTCGCTGAGTATTTGATGACATTGTAAGACTATGCATTCTTATTTTAGGTTATTGTTATTTAAGTCCTAGCATATTAAGTTTTCGATTATATTAAAAATTATTCCAATAGTCCTCCCCTCTTTCTTCAAAAAGTGGAGAATCTGAATTTCTAAGACAAAAGTATATTTATCATTTACACCCCTGTAGCCACCCCTGTCATACTCGATTTCCTAAACACCATTTTTAACGGATCTCTCCGTAACAAAAAAGCATGCTTGCCTAATTCCAACTCTGTAGGTCTTTTTGTTCAAAAAAAAGGAATTTTTTTTTATTTTTAATGCCCCCATAACACTTCGCACAACATCTTGGGAGTCGATTTCCATAAAATACGTTCTTAGCTCAACTTTAATCAACAGAAGAAATGCTTGCCAAATTTAAAGTCTTTTAGTCTAATAATTCAAAATATAAATTATATTTAACTATTACACCCCGTAACTCCCTCAACACCCTCTCGTGTGCCGATTTCCCCAAAATTCGTTTTTGGCGAAAAAGAAAAGAAACATATTTGTCAGTAAAAGGAAGTAAAATCAATATATTTCAGTAAAAGAAGTATTCAGTAAAAGAAACGTATGTGTCAAGCTTCAAGTATGTTGATTTAATAGTTGAAAAAAAAGTTTTTTTGTCTGTAACGACCCCACAACCCCATCTGGAAGTCTATCTTCACAAAATTCGTTCTTAGCGGATCTCTACTCGATAAAAAAAGAATGTGCCTGTCAAATTTCAAGTCTGTAGATCCAATAGTTCCGGAGATATCGGGATGAGTGAGTTAGGGGATTTTCTCCTAATCATATAAGTTTAACCCCAGATTTTGTATGTTCCAAGCATGATTTTTCACTGAGATGATCTGAACTGGACTTCTAACAGAAAGAGCCAAGTCACAGAAAATTATATTGTTACGTTGATCGGGATTCGAGAATTTTATGCAAATCAGTCGCTAAGAACAAGGCAGTTCTTTAGGAGAGAGGGAAATTTATCGTCGAGGAAAACAATCCTTGAAATACAGGATTCAGCAGCAAAATACGCAGAATAAATCTCAGAAGGTTTTTACATCCTCAACAGTGCTCAGACACAACTATCAGTGTCTAAAATACACGTATGTGAAAGGTTATTTACAATTACCGCTTTCCTACTTAACAGCCGAGCTAATCACTAATCAACTCTTCATGGTCAAGGGAAAACTACCAATCGCTAGTCAAAACAATACTAACTCAGTTTCAGTGAGCTACTCTTTATTTATAGGCCTCACGGATCCATTAAAGAAGATCCGTTTGCGTCATATATCTAGAGATTAGTAGATTTCTCCACTAGTTTCTAGAAGAATCCATAGGTCGCAAACTCGCCAAAAATGATGCCAACTTGGCTCTATCGTCAAGTTTGCATTAAATTGCCTTTATAACGTAAGAGATGACGTTGCTTGTGAATAAAATAAATATAACTGAATGCATTACACACAACCAATTACAAATTATTTTCACTATTTTACACAAAATTCGTAACAATATGATTTTCTTTATTAATTCTGTTTTGATTAATTTAGAGCATTTATACTTACGTAAATATGAATTTTTTTTCATAATCTTGTTGAGCATCTCGAGAATATGTGAGGCAAGATGTTTAATAAATCCTTACAATCCGACTTTGCAGTCTTACAAATCCTTAGCATTTTGTTATAACTAATCATTAATGTCGAGGTTGTTCGAGCGCCGAAATAAAACTCTTTTGGCTGAAGCTCATTTTCCACATACTTATTATGCATAAATAACCGCACAAATTGCAACAGTTTTGCTTACACTTGAGATTTTTTCTGAGAATGCTAATAAACGTACAGTGTCGATCGGTTTCAATATTTTATCGTAATTTATTATTGTTAGAGAATGTGAAAAGAGCGACTCGCTGTTAGAAGATGTCGAATAAATTGTTAAATTTATTAGGAGGAATACATTTTCGCAATCCTTTATTCTGCTAATAGTTAATAAAGCAAAAACATGAAAAATGATTGCGGTTTAAGGGGTATAAATACACTAATAGAAAATTTATATTGAATCCTAAATCATCAAACACAGTGTAAATGAAACTCCTGCCAGTAAACACGGGATTCTTGCTTTCTTTGACTACCGGTTTCTAAAATAGATACGAAAGACTAGTTTCATATGATGTTTGGAAATTTTAAATATTTAATATTAGTAGTACAAGATAAGGGTACTTAAATTTCTGCAGTTATGCGCATGAGTGAAAAACTGGAAAAATTATATAGTTCAAAATCATCACTTCAGGCAGTGATAAACCAATTTTTTAGAATGGACCAGAAAAGTATGGTAATTTTGGTGAGCCTAATATAATTATTTTTGTACTTTTTAATTTCCGAAGCAGGGGGAGAGACAGGACACAGTTATTTTACTGGGATACGCAAAACAAAGGTAGGAAGACAATAGCAAAAATCAAACAAGTATTAAAATAGAACTTCAAAAATAGAAAAGGGCAAAGAAAGAAATTTTTTATAACTTTTAATATAAACTGCATTAAAAACTTAAAAAATAGCATTAGAACATTTTTAATACTAATGCAATTTTTTTCAGTTTTTAATGCAGTTCATATTAAAAGTTATGAAAAATTTCTGTCAATGCCTCTTTTGATTGTATTGCTTGTTTTTAAATTAAAAAGTAAATAAGTATATTTAGTGATATTAAACATATTTATTTAAATCAGTTCCCTTTTTTGCAAATGCAGAAGCATCCGAATCTAAACAAAAATTCTGCAAAATTAGTTCTACACATGGGGAAAAAAACTTTTTTGTCACTGCAAATTTTCGCCATTTACAAAAAAAAAAGAGAAATAAAATAAATAAAAATAAAATTAAAAAAAAAAAAAAAGAATTCGTACTTGAATTACTTTTTTTAATATTAAATTTGAAAATTTCTATTATTGCTTTAAATATTCAATATGCCAAAAAGAATCTCATAGTAGTCTGGTCTCATATACTCTGGTTCGAGGCGATTTAATTTGCTCACTGCTGATTTACGGCCTCCACTTAAAATTAATACTTTTTGATACTTTTAACCCAATTTCTTTAAGCAATTATATAGAAAAATGAAATATGGACTATTCCGAATAATAAATCTGAAACCTATTCGATAAGTCTTATAACATTTTTTTTTTGTTTTTGTTTTATAACATAATTTCTTAAATTTTATAGGATAAACGCATAATGAAAAAAAGAAATTCAGTGCGAGTAAAAAAAGTATGTATAAATGATTATTTTTAAATATCTAAGCATCGAATGAATTGCGAATATTATACTTGTTATCTATTTATAACTAATCAAGCGTAATGATTTAATTTTTCAAAAATCAGTTGTTTTTTTACAAAATACAAAATTTCAAATGATTCGAAAATTTTCATCTTTAAATGTCAACAAAGATCTAGAATAATATGCTACTTTGCGCACACGCAGTGTTCTTACTCTATTGGTGTGGTAGCATCGTATTTATTAGAATTTCTGAATGACGCCAAAATGAAGTTTGACCCTTGATCTGATGACGTCAAGAAAGAGAAATAATCATGTGACATTGACCGAAGAACATATGATTAAAATCTCACGACTAAACGAGATCAAAATAATAAACTTCCAATCTGAAAACTTCGTTTGCTTGTTCTGATGCTTTTTTTTATTCAACTGAAAAATGCAGCTCACGTAAAAAATGAAAGCACGCGCAAATCCTGTTCAATATCTTATGCAATAATCACTTGAAGCAAATGACGTCATTTATACGCGACATACATTTTAAAATTTCTGTGAAACTGCTTACACCACATAATAATAAACAAATTCTTGAGTAATCCGCATATTTTCAAAAAAAAAAAAAAAAATAAAAATAATAATATCTTTCCTCCGTTTGTAATTGGCAAATTTTAATTGAACAAATAAAATTACTTTATACTTAATTCAAAGATTTTTATGCTATTTTAAAATGAACAAGAATGATTACTATGCTAAAATTATAACACTAATTGTAAATGTACGTCGGTTTCAAGATTCCTTTTATTTTTATTTCAATACTCAGAATAAATGAGGCTATTTACAATAAAGGATTAATGAGGCTATTTGCATGAAAGAAATATTATATATAAGCACACGTTCCGTGAAGCTAAAACATACAATTTCTTTTCTTAACGCAAAACGCAACTACACATTACGAATATTCTAAAAACTAACCAAACTAAAATTCTGTTGCCAAATTCAAAGTGAATAAATTAACCCGAAACAAAATATTAAATAATATCAAACAGGAAATGTCGAACTTAGTAGAAATGGCAACATATCGAAAGACTTATCGTTTTTCAATGTGCGAAAAAAAGCCTGGTGAGTGAGTTAATATTAACGTCGCACTGTTCAGCTACACGAGGGCTTTTGGCGACGGACCACGTAATTTTGAACCATGGTCAAGTGACGTGGACGACACCTGAGCTGACACCCCCCTCTCCTAACTACCACACCACACCAACGGGAGGACGTTTCAGCTCTCGACAGATTTAACGTGCATCGCTGCCCTACACGGCGGGTCTTTAGTGGTACTGGGATCGAACTCATGACATGCCTGCCATGGTTGGATACCTTAACCACTGGGCTACCGCAGCCCAAAAAAAGCCTGGTAAAAAACAACATAATTTAACTTTGTTACTTTGGTAATCCTTTTCTAAAAACACGATCATTCTGCAAACATTTAAATAATTTCATAATTCCGTAATTCACGAATAAAGTAATAAACATATCTTCAAAATTTTTATTAAGGAAATTTACTCAATTATATTGCACTTTAAGTATAATCTGGTGCGATCGGTTTTAAAACACAATGAAATGTTGAAGCAGAGAATTTACATATTTAAAAAAAAAAAATATACATTAAATATTCGAAAAATAGAGATTTTGATTTTTAAAAATTCTTTCTAATATGTTAAATTATTATTAAAACAATCACTAATGATTACATCAATAGAAAACTCAGTTGCCTTTTCAGATCTATTAACATTTACTGGAATTTTGCAGCATTTTCATCTTGGTTTTAGATCACAGCAAAATGTTTCTTTAAAAAACCTGCTGTATGTAGAATAACAAAATTACTTTCACACTGATTTAGTTTGTTGCCATGGCGACCGCCTTGTAATATGTAAAGTTGCAGATGCAAAATTAGCACATTTTGAGCCGTGTATAAGTAAGCTATGGATAGACGTACAACAGCATCATTAATCTGTAACGCTTTATATATTTTTTTACTAATATTAGAAAATTTATCGGTCAATTTACCAAATTTCTATATGTATCTTTGTGAAAGTGAATTTCGTTATTATTTTCCCCAGTTCATGAGAAATCTTTTTAACTTGAATTAATAAGATAATTAACTCTTTTAACTCTAAGTCATGTGCGTGTTCGTTGAAATTCGATGTTCTGGAATTATTGGAAATATAATAAATTAAAAATTTGTTTATCTTTGCACATTTGCCTATCAAACAAAAATCGTGGTTAAGATTTTCGTGTTTTTCAGATGCGTAGGAGAAAAGAGACTCAATCTATCACTCAATCTCCTGACATCACAAAATCACAATCACAATCCTCTCATCACAAAATCTCCTGACAGGGTTGTTTCTTTTGTTGAGTAGGTACCTGTGTGAAGAACGAATTTTGCGGAAATCGACTCCCAATGGGGTTTACCGGGATTAAAGGGGTGTTATAGGTAAAAGCAATATTCCTTTTTTACAATATTAAGCGTAAAGACTTGAAATTTGGAAAACATGTTTTTGTTGTTGAACAAAAATCCGCTAAAAATGGATTTTAAGGAAATCTATCGATTCCGGGAGGGGTCTACAGGGGGTTTAGAGATAAAAATACAATCGAAACCTTTATACTAACATACTTAGATATCAATAGCTTAAAAACAATATATAATCATGCAGCACTGAAATATACAGCGAAGCAGGCTGGTAATGACTAGTATCAATATATCAAAACTTATTTTATTTCTTACCACGAACACTTTTTGATTATAGATATTCTTTTTTTAAATAATAAATGTGCAAATCCAAAACCCCGAAATCGCATTCCTTAAATTTGATGAGGCCGCGATAGCCTACTGGTCAAGGCAACGGAATCGTGGCTGGCGTGTCATGAGTTCCAGCCCTGTACGACTGAATCTGTCGAAAGCTTCAAACGTCCTGTTGGTGTGGTGTGATAGTTAGAAGGGGAGGGGCTGCTTGTCACTTGACCTTGGTTCAAAATTAAGAGGTCCGTCGCCAAAAGCTCTCGTGTAGCTGAACATTGCGACGTTAATATTCAATCACTTAAATTTGATTACACATGCTGAGAAAGAGTCATTTTGTCAGAAATTATGCTGCACAACTTTTTTGGATTTTGCATGTTATTTGTTCCTTATAACTGAACTACTTTTTCAATTCCTACTAATAGTTCATAATCGCACTATATAAAGGGTTTTTTTTAGAGATATAGAACTTTAAATTACAATAAAACAACGATGTATTATTTGATTGACATGAATTTTTTTTATTCGAAAGATAATCTTGTGGCATTACATTTTAAATATGATTTCTGGCATATGACTGCCACGGCTGGCTTGGATGTAGTCCAATTTTCGATGACTTTTTCCAACATTTGTGGCCGTATATCGGCAATAACACGGCGAATGTTGTCTTCCAAATGATCAAGCGTTTGTGGCTTATCCACATAGATCAATGACTTTACATAGCCCCACAGAAAATAGTCTAGCGGTGTTAAATCACAAGATCTTGGAGGCCAATTCACAGGTCCAAAACGTGAAATTAGGCGGTCACCAAACGTGTCTTTCAATAAATCGATTGTGGCACGAGCTGTGTGACATGTTGCGCCGTCTTGTTGGAACCACAGCTCCTAGACATCATGATTGTTCAATTCAGGAATGAAAAAGTTAGTAATCATGGCTCTATACCGATCACCATTGACTGTAACGTTGTGGCCTTCATCGTTTTTGAAGAAGTACGGACCAATGATTCCACCAGCCTATAAAACGCACCAAACAGTCAGTTTTTCTGGATGTAACGGTGTTTCGACACACACTTGTGGATTAGCTTCACTCCAAATGCGGCAGTTTTGTTTGTTGACGTAGCCATTCAACCAGAAGTGCGCTTCATCGCTAAAAAATATTCGCTTATGAAAATCGGGAACAACGGCAATCTCGTTTTGGGCCCATTCGACGAATCTACGCCTTGCTTGATCATATTTAAAATGTAATGCCACAAGATTATCTTTCGAATAAAAAAAATTCGTGTCAATCGAATAATACATCGTTGTTTTATTGCAATTTAAAGTTCTATACCTCTAAAAAAACACCCTATATAAATATAACGTCGTTGGCCGGTGCTGGTGTATTTGGATATCAGGTCTCAGGAAAAACATCTTCAGAATTAGTTTTTATCTTTCTTAACTACACAAAAAACATAGATAATCAATCACCTTTATATTTCACATCTATTTGGTAAGAACACGAGAACAGTCACATGTAATAGAAGACCCCAGCAGCAGCGATATTTCACATGAAGAACACAAAGACAAAAAAAGCGATCACCAAAGATTTTCGCTTTATATACCGGCAGTGACAATCGTGTGACTCCTTTGTAATAAGAGCTCTGATTGGTTAAAATGGGCGGGAAAGGGATGTCAGATACTAGTTGATTGCAATTAAGATTAGGGCGTTGTGGTTTTTAACCAAAGAATTAAAGTTTGTTTAAATATTATTAAAAGAGTTAATTAAAAGAGGCTAGATGGATTTATTACTTATATATATATATATATCTTGTTCAAATTTTCAATCGTTAATCTTTGTATTCATCCACTAAAGTTCAAATACATTTTTTGTAGCTTATAGTGGAGGACACTTGATGTTAATACAGTTTTTTCAAATATTTATTCATTAATGAAATTTAATAAATGAATAAATAGTAACAGACAAAAAGAATAGTCCAACACCATGCATTAAAAAAAAATCGCTAGTTGTGCCCTTGTAGCGCCAGGAATAGCGTGTTGAACTTCTAATCCAAAGGTAGTGGCTCCGATTCCTACCTGAAATGGCCTTAATTTCTAAGAATGTGATTTATGAATGAATAAATATTAACAAAAACAAAAATAATAGTCCAACACCATATGTAGAATGGAAAATCACTTTCTATTTTGCCACTTAATATTGTGATTCTGTCATATGTATATACATATGTATATTAACTGTGATTATTTAATAAAAAGTGACTAAAATAAAATTTTACTTTGTTAACCTAAGTAGGAATTGACTTAATTTTTTTAATATTATTTGTTGTTGTTGTGTACTCGTCTCTCTCTCTCTCTCTCTCTCTCTCTCTCTATTTATAACTTACTTTTTCAAATATTATTTCTTAATTTTGTACCTAAATCAGAATTAAAAGAATTTTTCTTAAATAATTTATAATAAAATAGAATGTATTATACTCTTTTATTTTAAAAGGTAAATGAAAAAACTATTTAAAGCATTCCTGTTGCTGTCTTTTGAAATCATAGTGATTTAATAAAGTTCATGGCTAGCGTATGAATAAACATTTTTTAACGATCATACCACGGTCATACAGGGTATGATAGGCTGGGGATGAATCTAATCATAAATGTATGCTGCAAGTTCCACCCTGACATCATATAATGATCATCACGTGTGAAGATTCTAATAAACTTATATGGACGGATAATCTGTTTCATTACTCGTAACTAACTATATGTGTCTTTATGAATCTCCTTGCAATCGTTAGTATCTCGGATATGAGGATATTAACTGAAGTTATTTAATAGGGGGAAAAATTGTGTTTTAAGTGAAACTCTTTCCGTTCGTTGTTCAGAATTCTAATGCAAGAAAAGAATCAACCGATTTAGAAAAAATGTAAATTTTTATTCAATATATGTCGAAAAGCTACAAGAAATTATTTACAATATTTACTCAAATCTAAGCTACCCAAATTCTCAAAATGTTTTCGTGAAAAAGTATTGTCATTGAATCTAAGCCACACCCCCCATACTCTAAGCGTTTTTGAGAAAAAATAAAAAAATGTGTATAAGGTTCATCCATATTCGATACTTAAAATTTTTTTAAAAAAAATTATGATAAGTAAAAAGAGGTTTCTAATTAATTTATTTTCTAGTATTAAGAACCTTCAAATACGTACATAAACCTGGAATTACTCTAATAGTCAGTATCATGCTCC
The DNA here is from genome assembly GCA_019973935.1 of Trichonephila clavipes. Classification (NCBI taxonomy): domain Eukaryota; kingdom Metazoa; phylum Arthropoda; class Arachnida; order Araneae; family Nephilidae; genus Trichonephila; species Trichonephila clavipes. The sequence goes on along the minus strand of BMAU01004956.1, from coordinate 32,487 downwards.
ATCTAATCAAAATGATTCGTCACTCCCATTGTCGCTGCTGACTTCCGAAATATTGCCGGTGTCGCCATTTTCCCACACGTTGCCGTCTTCCATGCCATTCAGTGCATTTGTTATGTAATTTTTTTAAAGAATGCCTTTTGAAGAATGTAAAATAATTATATAAAAGATTGTTTAACATTTACAAGCAAAAATTATGTAATTTTGTTTACGCCATCGACGTATATTTGTTTCATCCATGTCAAATTTACTGTGGTGCTCTGTTTCCTTTTTTTCTCGTGTAAAATTGCCTCTCATTTTTTGCTTGCGTCACAGTGATCTCGTCTTGATGCTATTACCAATATCTTTGATGCTTAGGTGATTAAAAGCAACGTGTACAAAAAAACCCCCTTCCTAACTACGAGCAGACAACAATGTTTAGGATAGACTGAATACTGGAGATAAACTGGGGAATAGGATAAGTCATCTATGCAAGTTGCCAGGATGGATGATTACATTTTTCCCTTTGAAAAGGATGGAGAAACTTTATTTTCCCCATCCAACAAAAGTTTTGTCTTTGATTCTAAGCCGCACCCGATTTTCAGTAACATGAACACTAGAAAAATAGTGCAGCTTAGATTCAAGTAAATACGGTATATATATGTGTGTTTGTGTGTTTGTGTAAAATAAAATCATCGTATATTATTGAACGCTAATGAATTGTCTGCTTTATTACATGAAAGTTTAAGGTGACTAAATCAGAACACTTTTTTTAAAATATATAAACTTTCAACTAACTAAACACTTTTTTAATTTGAAATGGAGCATAAAAACTAGGAATTCAAGTACAATTTCCACAAAATTAAAAATAATTCTGGATAAACTGGGAATTTTGAGTGAAATTTTAGAGAAAAATTGCAGTTACTGTATAAAGCTTTTATAAAAAATTCTAATTAATATATTCAAATAATATTTATAGAGTGCACACATATGTAACATCATTATCTGTGTTTAGCTTTAAGATTTGTATTATTTTTGAAAGTTTTGAAAAACTCAATTTTTTACAAAAAAAAAAAAAAAAAAAAAAAAAAAACTAATGTTATTTTCTCACAAAAAGTGCAATAAAATACATAAATATACAGGGTGTGACTAATCTCTGCGGCAAAACTTTAAGGGGTGATAGTACACATCAAGAAAAACAATAGTAAATAGGAAACTTAGAGTCCGAAAGGTCTTCCGAAGAAGATAGGTGCCATTAAAGTTTAGGGTTCGAAATTTCAAATGATTATAAAAAACGGAAAAATGAGTCGATTCGTTAGCGGTTTTCGCTAAAATTATTCTTTTTGTCAGTATTTTCTTGAAACATAAATTTTAAAGAAAAAGCTCAAAAAATGTCGATAGAGGGTGCTTTAGACTTTGGAGTAACGAACAACTATTTTTTACTGTTATTTTTTTATCGCATTAAATGCTTTTAAAAGCTTTGGCTTAAACTTAAATTTTGAGCTCAAAATTTGAATCGTTGGGAGTGGTTAAGTAGCGCAAACGGAATTGTGTTCAGGAAGTGAAATTTGAGAGAGAAACTCCCTTCCCTCTAAACAAAGTTCGGTTATTGCCGATATTGGTGTCGTAGACCAGGCGGCAGCTACTACCTCCTACACGTAAAGTAAACGAGAGAGGAATGACAATTTTTAAAAAAATTATTCATAATAGACATGATCAACTTCTCTGCTCAAAACAAAAAGAAACAATTTTATGTACACACGTAGTGAGTATGAATGAATGATGACACGTAGAAAGTGTTACATGCATGAATTTCTTGCGGAATCACAAAAACTGCTCGAAAAAGCGCCCACCAGCAAAGATGCAAGCTACTCACCGCCGGCGGAGGGATTGTCGAACATTAGCAAATACCCCGGCATCTCCCTGATTTCGCCTGCTACGGCGGCAATCCTCGCATCCAGGGCCTCATCGGAATCGACGGGGCTTGCGTAAACAAGACTCTTCATATAGTCTCAGAGGAAGTCTAGGCAGGAGAGGTCAGGCGAGTGTGCCGGCCAATTTACCGGACCACCCCGCCCAACCCATCACCCGGAATATGCTGTACCCAATGCACTTCGCACATCTGTGTGCAGGCGCTCCGTCATGTTGGAACCACATACGAGCCTTTATGTTGGCTGGAACACTTTGCAGTAAAGCTTTACATCTTTACATACAATATATATATTGGCACCATACAGTTAAATTCTTGTATACAACACTTTGTATGCAAATCGGGTATTTTGCGGGGAGAAATTGCTCATGTCTGTTATGAATAACTTTTTTATTTAATTTTGTCATCCCTCTCTGGTTAATTTTACGTTTAGTGGGTAGTAGCTGCTGCCTAGTCTACGACCGAGTATCGAAGATCGTGAATAACTGAACTGTGTCCAGGGAAGGAGGTGAGTTCAAATTTCACCTCCTGAACACAGTTCCGTTTGCGCTACTTAACCACCCCCAACGATTCAAATTTTGAGATCAAAATTTAAGTTTAAGTCTAAGCTTTTGAAAGCATTTAATGTGATAAAAAATAACAGGAAAAAATAGTTGTTCGTTACTCCAGTCTAAAGCACCCTTAATCGACATTTTTTTAGCTTTATCTTAAAAATTTATTTTTCAAGAAAATACTGACAAAAAGAATAATTTTAGCGAAAACCGCTAACGAATGGACCCATATTTGCGTTTTTTATAATCATTTGAAATTTCGAACCCTAAACTTTAATGGCACTTATCTTCTTCGGAAGACCTTTGGGTCTCTAAGTTTCCTATTTACTATTGTTTGTCTTGATGTGTACTATCACCCTTAAAGCTGTGCCGCAGAGTTTAGATTACACACAAAGTAGTATATACAGAGTTTAGATTATAGTCTATACTGGAGATACAACAAAATAAAACATTTTTTGAAAATTTGAATTCCATATCTTAAAAGAAATCTTGTTGTGAACTATACCGTGAAGCAGAAAATTGAAAAATATAGTTTCTCATAAAATGCATTTAATGATTTTAATAGTGTATAAAAATTTTTCTTCTAACTGTACACTTTCTGAACTCACCATATTTATAGGTCAAGCTCTCTTTAGCTTCATGTTTAACTGATTCGGACTTTTTTTAACCTTTTGCTGTTTTCTGGAGAGTTTTATAGACTATAACAATTGTCGTTTTTAGTGAAATTTTGATGAAAAATTGCTATTACACAAAATTCTAATAAATCTATTCAAATACTATTTATACAGTTCGTGAAGAACATCTTTATATGTGTTTGGAATTAAAAGATTTGTAATACTTTTGAAAGTTTTTTAAATATGCCAAATTTTATGCAAAAACACAAAATTTTAAAAAAATTAATGATGTTTTTTCACAAAAAAAACCCCAATAAAGTACATAAGTATATGCTCAGAGATTAGATATTGATTCATAACACAGATAGAACTAAATAAAACATCTTAAAATTTCAATTCAATATCTTAAAAATATTTTGTGTATGGATCTACTTCCGATTTTGTAAATTCCATTTCCGGTTTACTAATCATGCTATAACTTTGCTTCCAAATATCGTAGAAACAAAAATAAAGTGTTTTTGGAATCTTAAAAATGTATGTGGGCTATATATAATAATAATAATAATAATAATAATAAAATAAAATCATAAAAGAAATTTTGCAAGTTTTCAACAAAACGGCGATTTTTGGGTAGTCATATACGCATCTTGATCTACGTGTTTCATGTTTCAAGGGCATTCATTTTGTAATGTTAAATAAAGCAATAATAAATCTAAGAGAGCATGATAAAAATTAATATCTATTCAATATCGATATTACCATAATTCGAATGAATGTAGAGGGGTGTATACGATGTATTTATAACTTTCTTCTCTAAATTGATGGGTTGTGTTTTGCAAGGCTGATATACGTTAAATCTGTCGCAGCTCAGAGTCTTCATGTGGCGAGATATGGAAATTTGGAGAGTAAGGTACCAATTCAAATCTAATCTTGTCACTTGATCATGGTTTAAGACTACGAGGTAAGGTGACCAGTTTTTTTTTTTTTTTGCAATGAAAAGGAGGATGTGTGCGAAAAATTTAAGAAAAAGTTACAACGTAAATATTTGAAACATTTTTAAATTAAAATAAAAATACGCTAATTACGCTTGCAATCCTTTTAATTATTTACTTAAACGAGTATTTTCCCATTGAATATATATATATATATATATATATATATATATATATACATACTAGCGGTCCCGACAGACGTTGTCCTGTACACACGTCTTAAGTCCGAAAATTACAAACTTTTTTGAATAAGTTGTAATAATCTGGACCGTTTTGATGAATTTTTTTATAAAGTTATTACAATGCTTGACATCATCACATGTACAGTTACCACAATTCGACCTATCGATTGTATGTGAGTATGTATTTACTATGAATTAAGTTGAATATAGAACCTATTCTGAATAGAAACTTGAACTTGTTTTGATTAAAGGGTAAAAGAGATAAAACTGGAGCTATTTTCATAACAGGTATATTTTTTCAAAGCACGAAAAAAAATATATCTTAATGCCATTGAATGTACAATGTTTTTGGTTATTCCTTGAGGGCTATAAACAAACAAATGCGATGGTTTACCAAACCTCGGACCTGCAACATATAATTGGCCGCGTGAAAAGCAAGGGTTTTCTAAATCTAAGCCACAAATTGTCATTGTCTACAATTGTGACAAATTGTGAAATTTCAAACAATGCAGAAATTGAAAGAGTTTTTTTTCACTTGATAATGATTTTTCGACAAGTGATAAATCAGGATTGAATATTGATACTCTAGCTGTAGCACTTACTGTAAAGCTCAATATAAAGGATATTTTTTTCACCGAAATTTCCAGAGTATTAGAAAATGATACATTGAATATATATCTATATATAATTTATAAATCATCTGTGCGTGTGTATGTGACTGAACTCCTAAATGGCTGGATCAATTTTGATGACATTTTTTTTGTGGGTTCAAGTGGATTCGAGAATAGTTTAGATTCACAACTCGGTCCAATATCGCAAATAGTTAAAAAAATAGTAATTAAAAACATTAAAACGCATAATTGTTTTCCCCATCCATCTGTGCTGTTTATTCTGCTAATGCGCGGCAAGAGAGAAAAAAAAAAAAGAAAGAAGAGGGGATAATTTTTTTCCGAAATTTTCGCCGTTTTTAAAATTGCAATCTAATTTTTCTATCAAAATCAGACAAAAACAAATTACATAATCGGAAAGATAATTCATTTCACCACAATACGGCATATATCTTTATATATATAATTCTTCTGTTTGTCTGTATGTGACTGAACTCCTCCTAAACGGCTGGATCGATTTGGATATTTATTGTGTGGGTTCGAGAATGATTTAGATTCACGATTTGGTGCGATATCGCAATTAGTTAAAATTGCGCCAAAATTATGTAAGGGCGCGCGATTGCTCATAAAAAAAATCATGGGCAATATTCTTGAGGCCACTGTTTTGAGCGGCAAACTTCAAGGTGAAGTTGTACTTCTACCACAGATCCCAATGATTCTTTCCGACTCGCCTGTTATTAACTGTTAACATTTTGCAGAGAAATTGAAAGAGGTTCTGTGAAAAGATCTGCATTTTTTGTCATCTTGAAAATCATCAAACCTAGCATTGAAAAATCCTTCAAAAAATGGACATTTAATTTTTAAATTTATCACAGCTCGGAGGCCTATTAACTTTAGTAGATAGCTCCTTCATTAATGTGAAACAATTGTTTTTCCTTCAAAATCAAGACAAAAAAAAGCAAAGGTTTGTCTACAAAAGAAGGTATGTGACCAACTAGGGTGGAAAAAAAAATGCGATCTTTTCTCTGTAATATTAAATTTAAATTCTTTTAATGTCCCATAATATCGGTAAGAAAAACTAAATTACACAGTATATCTTCATTCTGGAATAGCAAGTACTCACTGTGCAGACCACTGTTTTTTTTTCCTGATATTTTAAAATACGCTCCCGAAAATAAATTCCAAAATCTTGCGAGCGAAAAAGGCTTAGGAAAACCAACCCGTAAAACACAATGCAGGTGCGGCACGCGTGCCACTGCCACAATTCCGCCGTGGCACGCGTGCCGCGGATTGGCCACCCCTGGTCTATAGAGTTAACACTTTCATATTAAACTTGCCGAAACATCTAGAAAATATCCATACTTTTCAATAATTCGAGGACTAGATAAGATTTATGTAAAAAAAGCCGTCCCCTCAGTAAAAAACACTGTCAAAACCAACTGTACCTCCGCAAAAATGAACACACAAAAGCTCCAAGATTCCCTTTTCATATTTCTGATCAGTCCCATAGCTGCTTTCCTATATAAGAAAGCTTTTTTTTAAATACACCCGACAACGTTCTCTCGAACATAAGGCATCTTGCAGTTCAATATAAAGCAGATGTTGCACTAGCTGGAGGGATATATCCTCAGTTGTCTTGCGACAGAGCATGAAAGTAGAGCGGCGTAACCGGATAGATGCTCCCCAGTTATTGGCACGGATTTACAGAGAGGGCCGAGTGGTGAATCAGCCAGGCTAATCTTACACAGAAGGGCTTGCAGATAATCATATCCCGTGATGACTCTGAAACATGCCCCTCCCTCCACCCTAGGTAGGGTAGAAAGCTGAGCACGTCTTTGGCCATCGAGCAGACGAGACCAAGATTTGCCAACAGCCAGCTCTGCGAGAGATGAAATTCTTTTCTGTCGAAATTTTTCCCTGAGAAGTCGCTTGGCGTTTCGAAGAGGCATTGGAAAGGCGAGGTGATACAACGTCAAAGCCTCTTTGGCCAACTTGTAGGCTTGTTCATTTCCATGAATGCCGAAATGGGATGGGATCCATTGGAGAACGACCTCTCTTCGTGTACTAAGGTATGAGTTAATAAGTTGCTTGCACTCGAACTCAAGTTTTAATGGGAATACATTGTAGCCAGATGCGGTTTTTATTGCGGCTTGTGAATCTATGAATATTACAATACTTTGGCCAGAAGTAGCACTAATAGCTCTAAAAGCCATAAATATTGCAAAACTCTCACCATCAAAATTGTTTGATCAGACACTAAGAGATTCTTTAAGATTAAAAGATTTGAAGAAAGCACCAGAGCTCCAGCCCTACCAAAGTAAGTCATATATGTAAGTTTATGCATCAATTCAACATATATAACACAAACCATAAATCTTTGCTGTCATGCCCGTCATTTTAATGGACGTTGAAAGACATGTAACGGGTCTCTCGTTCCCTCCAGATGAAGATATTTCGAGAATCATTGGCTGGGCTGCAGTTGAACTCTTCACTGAAAATAATCGTTTTCCCACTATTCTCTGCTCCAGGTTTTCTACGTGTATATGAGAGCAAGATGCTCTTAGGAAACCATGTAAACAATCATTTCACTTGCAGTCTTCTGCAAATGATAACTCTCAAAACTTGGGTTCCCATAACTACATGAAGTTTGCGAGAAAGTCCAGAGCTGTTGCATTCCTGTTGCATTTTGTTTCAATGATTTTTAGTGGCAGTTGACGTGCTTGTAAATATACAAGCTAAGTCATTTCTCTCGGATAAGGTCTATCAAAACTGTTTTCAAAAATAGCACACACCTCTGAGTATTGTATTAACGTCTAGCAATTTTTTTTGAGTCTGCTCAGTTTCAGCCTACTGGATAAATTACCCCTTCATTCTGTTATTCAAACGTTGATACTTACTCATTTCAGATGCCAGTCACAGAATTCCACAAAATGCTCCAATAAAATGTGAATGGATTTTAATTTGAGCAATTTTTTTATTTATGTTGAATGAAGTTACTAAGCGCCGAAATTAGCAAGCTCACTGACAAAACAGTGTACTGGGAATGGATAGATCCCACACACACATAATGCTTGTGTAATCGCAATATTAATTTGCTTTTTTTATAACGAAGAAGAGCTCACCTTCGAGGGATAGTGGTCACCGATATTCAGTAGGGACAAATTGCGGTCGATAACCCAGGGAAGTAATGAAAAATATTAGGGGTCCCCTGGAAAGTCAGGTTTGGGACCCCAAGCCAGATGGTACAAAGGATACGTAATTACCATCTATCAGTCTTTGGGCTCCCTAGAACCCTGCTCCACCCCCGAAAGGTGTACGTTACGCCACTGGTGAATTCTGTGGTTCCTTTAACTGCATATTGAATAAAATAAGGGTATATTCTACTTTATATAAAAAATATGTAGAGAAGTATTTACACAATACACCATTCAGTGTGTAAAGTCCTCACTTGACCGCGTTATTGAAGTTACTCGGCATTTAAGCTGCATTCACACCAAAGCTGTCGAGCGTTGAGCGTCTAGCCAATCACAGACTTTAGCTCGCCCGAGATAAAATCTCTGATTGGCTGGACGCTCAACGCTCGACACTGACAGCTTTGGTGTGAATGTAGTTTTATTTGGGGTTCTAAAATACAAAATCTGTCAAAAATAGCTCTCATGATACTTCAAAATGAGGTATTCAATATAAATCGATCAATCATTCTATTAATCTAATGCTCAAGGTAGTGGAGGGATTATTTTGTCTTTAAATTAAATTAACTTCTTATTCTGAATATTAGAAAACATAACAGTCACTCTTTGCGGATTGATTGATTGATTGATTGAATATTAACGTCGCACTGCTCAGCTACACGAGGGATTTTGGCGTTGGACCACGTAATTTTGAACCATGGTCGAGTGACGAGGACAATACAGCCCTCTCCTAACTACCACACCACACCAACGGGAGGACGTTTGAGCTCTCGACAGATTTAACGTGCATCGCTTCCCCACACGGCGGGTCTTCAGTGGTACTGGGCTTGAACTTGGCACAAGCTAACCACTATCCGATACCTTGACCACTAGGCTACCGCGGCCACCGTAGAAAAAGGAGGCATTGGGAAGCAATCGGCAATTTTAAGGGTTTATTTATAAACTATACTAATTATTAAGATAAATGTTAATTTTGTGTATATAATTTCATATGGGACAAGCCGATGGGGTCACTGGTAATTCTTAAACTTGTTTTTAACTTAGCATAGTTAAATGATATATATATAATTATTAAATACATTGTGCAGTACTATACATTTTTTAAGTGCATTATATCAGTGTATACGTTAATTTTTTTTTTTATGTCAGAATGTACTTTGTTTACTTTCAGAAAACTCTTATTTTTTAAATAATCTTTTCAATATGCTTGCGTCTCCCTCGTAGAGTCATCACGCCCGCCTAAGTGTGCATGCGCTCCCCCAGTTTGAGAAACACTGGGTTCCTTTTAAATATCCACCTCGAATGTAATACAGTAAAATCTTAATGGATATCAAGGTATTCTTCTGTACTTTTAAAATCTAATTTTGGAAAATGTGTTGCGTTTTATTAATTGCAATTCAAAAATGCATGTCCATTCATGCAAAGTATGATAGAATCTACTAAAAAATTAAGGGATTCGAGTGAGTGAGAGAGACGTATTAACGTCTCTACAAAGCTAAAACGGGGCTATTGGCAACGGACCTCGTAATTTTGAACAAGGGTCAAGTGACAAAGGCCACACCCGAACTGGCAGCCCCCTCTCTTAATTTCCACACCACACCACGAGAGGACGCTTGAACCTCGACATATTTGACGTGCATCGGCCCCCTCTGCACAGCGGGTTTTCAGCAGTACCAGGCTTGACGCCAGTAACGAATCCGTTACCTTTGTAATAGTATCATCTGTATATAAGCCAGTAACAACCTCCGTACTAAGGTGATCATTTTGGTATAGTGGTTAAGCTACTCAGTTTCGGATCCATAGGCCGCAGGTTCTGTCCTGACGGATGCGTGCCACTTCACCTTGATTAGTTTCGAAAGGCAAACTTTTGTGGTAAAGGATGTGCTCCTCATTAAGTTCCAAGACTTTTTTAATACCTCGTCTGTGTGTGGTGCTTAAAATGAATATTACAAACTTCACTCATTTATTCTGAGTGAGTGATAAGTATATTAAGTATATCCTAGTTATATTATCTCTCATCAATTATACTCCTCTATTAACGATGACCAGTTCAACACGATGGCTATTGGCGACGGACCTTGTAATTTTGAACCTCGGTAAAGTGACGAGGATGACAACGAGGGGACTTTAAACACGAATGATTTAACGCGTATCACCCTCTACACGGCGGGTATTCAGTGTCAAGAGGACTTGAGCCCGCGAAACACCGCTGACGCGCGAATTCATTACCATAACCACTAGACTACCGTGGCCCTCGTTTATGTATCCAGAAGCAATAATGAATTAAAAAATCCTGATATAAGCATTGTACAAATTTATCAACCGTATTGATAGAACAGATAAGTAAAAATATCTCAATATTTAAAGGGTTTTCGTTTAAATAAATCATTCGAAATAGTATCAAACATTAATCCTTAGAGGAAAACTGTCCATTCATTCAATGGCGACAAACAGGAGGCTTTCAATGATAGCTACATGAAATCAAATAGGTTTATTTTAATGATAACTTGGGAGTCAAAACATTTTACAAAGCATGTATATAGATACTAAATCAGTAATAACTACGAAAAAAAGTTAACATAAGGTATATAAAAATGAGCACCCACATTTGTACACCATCAGTAGAAGCACACACGCAACTTCAGCTCAATACTCTACAATAACATTAAAAAAATTATTGGGCGAGCCTTGACCGAGAAAATGCCAAGAAAAAATTTCGATACATAGTTTATTTTCTATTAAATTAAGATACACCGATTTATTGTTCGGTTTTTTTTAAGGAAAAGGACGATAAACTATCAGTGTAAATATTAATTTTAACATTTTTGGTAACGGCCCATAGGACGGAGAATCCGATTGCAGTTAAGTTAATATTAACGTCGCACTGTTCAGCTACACGAGGGCTTTTGGCGACGGACCACGTAATTTTGAACCATGGTCAAGTGACGTGGACGACACCTGAGCTGGCACCCCCCTCTCCTAACTACCACACCACACCAACGGGAGGACGTTTCAGCTCTCGACAGATTTAACGTGCATCGCTGCCCTACACGGCGGGTCTTTAGTGGTACTTGGATCGAACTCATGACATGCCTGCCATGGTTGGATACCTTAACCACTGGGCTACCGCAGCCCCATCCGATTGCAGATACCTCCGCTTAAGAAACAATATTTTTGGGTTTTAACTTGAAAGTATATATCTCATAAAAGGACCCCGATAAAAAATGCACACCACGAACCCGGTCTCAGTCCCGATTTTGGATCCGTTTGTACACCTCCCACTCATTAGGACCCTGAAAATGTGACTAAAATTAATAATTCTATTCACAGAGTGAAGGGAAATTAAGTTCGAAACACAGTACCACCAAAACATTCCTACGAAAAATTTTCTCATGGAAAAAATAACGGTAGGGAACACAGTACCACCACGATCTGTACATCTGAATGCACTAGAGTACCACCACGATCTGTACATCTGAATGCACTAGAGTAAGTTTTTTTCAGAACTTGTTGGTTTAATTTTGAGTTTACTGGAGATTTGTTCAAGAATTACATTGGTTTCAATTTCCTAAGTTCTTCATGCCTTCCTCGTGGTGACAACAGCAAGATCGTCTGCAAAAGCCTGAATTAAAAATCTTTCCGAGTTTAGGTCCAAGACTGGATTGAAGAATACGTTTCACAAGGTAAGTGCAAGTATGGAACCCTGAGAACAACCTTCATTATTTGGATTTTAACCGTGATATTAGGATTGCAAAATACTGAAGACTGACCTCGTAATTTTCGGCCTCGGCCAAGCAACTAAAATGACATTTGTTCCGGCACCTCCTCTCCAAACTACCATATTACACCAATGGAAGGACTTTGACCTCGACAGATTTAATGTGCATCAGCACCCTGTACATGGGTCTTAAGTGGTAACAGGATTCTATTCCGTGAACACGCAGTTCATGACCATAGCCAGTAGGCTTATCATGGTTCTCGTTTATCCCCTGAGATAATACAGAATTTATAAGGGTAAAATCCTAGGAGAGCCCCCACCCTTGGCGACAAACCGAAAAAAGCATGAACCCGACAATGGCGGCAAGGGAATATAGTGGGATAAGGTGGATGCGTAATGAAAATATATGTAAACAATACAGAAATTAAACATTCAAGATAAAAAGTATAAAAACAGCCCTTACTTTCTTACTGCTGATCTTTTCCGAGTGGAGGGTACAGCGTAACAACAAATTTTAAAAAAAGCTTTAAAGGTCTCATCGCTAAGCGAATGATCGTGTGAGCGCCGCCATATTTATTCTGCGAGGTAATGGTCGAACATACATTCGGCGTGGCTGGTACGATTTTGAAGAAAGCATTTTATTGCCGACTATGCTACATCATGCCGATCATTACATTTAGAACATTCATAACTCGAAGCAATCAATCCTTTCATATACCATTCAATCAATTCTTTCTTACCTTTCGCATTCAACAGTAAAAAATTCTAAAGTATATTCCCTCACACACGCAGCCAGCCTGGAGCCCAACAACAAAATTAAATTTGAAATGCGCGCCCACAAAATACGAAAATGCTAGAAATAGTTAGGGTTGCCTATGTAGTGTTTAAAAGTAGGGTTACCAAGATGGCACAATTATCGCCAACCAAAGTAATTCATGCCAAGGGTGTGGGCTCTCCTAGGAGTGAACCTAAAAACTCACTATTTAAAGGATTTTCATCCAAATAAATGGCTTTCATTTAAATAAAACGTTCGAGATAGTATCGTACATAAATTTGTATTAAGGAACTAAATGTTCATTCAATATCAACAAACACGGGGCTTTGTTGCGCTAGAAAGAATTATAACTACATCAAATCAATACATACTTTATTTTAATGACAACACGGGAGGGTAAATTAAATATAAAAACACTTAAAATATCATGTATATACATATTAAATAAACAATAACTTCAATAAAAAGTTAACGTAAGGTATATAAAAACGCAGAACAATGAATGTTCTTCCAGGTTGCCAAAATATCACTTAACTTACAGTCTCAAGTAACTCGAAAATTGAAATAAGATCTTTTAGTTTCTCTTCGAGTTGGTTTACACGGCTTACGCAAAGATTAATTTGTTTTTCCGAGGAACGTGGCATATCCGAGTCTTTAAGCGCATCTGCTTCAACCGAACTTGTTCCATCGCACGGCATTTCAGAGTCTTTAAGCACATTAGCTTTATTTGAACTTGATCCTTCAGCTTCTTTTGAAACCGATTTTCCTTCATTTATTTTTGGTGAATTTATTTCATTTAAAAGAGAAAATCCTATAGACGACATCACTTCCTGGGTTAAATCATCTATCTTTTCACTGTGGAGTTCTTTTGGATAATCAAACCTAGATACGAGTGACTGTCGTATTTCTAGTTTTAAATCATCTGGTATAGCATCAAAAACGAAACGATAAGCTGCACACTTGTTATGATATTCTTTGTATTTTCTATTCAGGATATGCTTTTCGAGTCGCTTCCAACCTCCACGCTTCTTGAAATCTTCCTTCAAAGAATTTTCGAAGAATACAGTCAAAATCCTAGAATTTAGTTGGTATAACTTTTTACCAGAAGTAAACCAAAACATTTCTGACACAAATCTAACCAACGCGACCACACTTAGGGTTCTGTCATATATATCAGCTACTACTAGCTTCTCAACCCAACACATAGATATTACATGCCATACATAGAATTTTACTGATTGCATCATAGCTCTTCGTTCTTTACCAATGTGTCCTGACCATGCATCGTGAATGGAGATATCTAGCACGTCCAACGTATCTGCAATTAAATAAAACAAATTCTTCGTTAAAGGTCCCTTAGGTGTTATGTCTTTAACGAGGACCATGTGTAAATCCGATGCTTCCATGTAAGAATATGGAAAAAATACTTCAAGAAAATGCTGGAAAATGGGATCGCTTGGCATTCTAAAGTACTGTTAGAACCACCAAAATCGTCAAATTACAACTAAGTATATAAGAACACCGCTGATATTTTACTTATTCACCAATTTAATATGGTGCTTTGATGTACAGTATATTATAGATTAATGCGATGTATTGCTACTATATACCTTTAACAAGCGTTCTTCGTGAGCATTTTCTTTGGAATTCTACAAAATTTCGAAGCACATCATGTCTATGTTTATGTACATTATAGAGTTATTGGCATAAAACTAAATTTGATTTTGAAAGAAAGCTTGATTGATTGATTAGTTAAAAATATCTATTTCCAGGCTACAGGGTGGTGATTTGTATAATACCGTTATCAAGTGATGAAGAGGATACCTCAGATATTACTTACCATTCTATACTGGGCTGAGGTAGCCCAGTGGTCAAGGTATCGGATCATGGTAGGCAAGTCATGAGTTCGAGCCTAGTGCCACTAAAGACCCGCTGCGTAGGGCAGCGATGTACGTTAAATCTGTCGAGAGCTCAAAAGTCCTCCCGTTGGTGTGGTGTGGTAGTTAGGAGAGGGGGTGCCAACTCAGGTGTTGTCCACGTCACTTGACTATAGTTCAAAATTACGTGGTCCGTCGCCAAAAGCCCTCGTGTAGCTGAGGAGTGCGACGTTAATATTCGCTCACTCACTCCCCCTCTATACTTTCACAAAAGGCCAAAGTGGGGACTTACTGCATCGACGATTTAAATTCACTCCAGCCACTCTACGAGGCTGGTCTGCAGTGTCATCATGGCTCGACAAACAATGCCGGCCACAGGTAGATCACCATGACCACTCAAATACCACGGTCGAATTGAAATGGAAATACAGTTTTCCTCGTTGTTATTTTTATTTTTTAAAAAAGGAAAAAAGTGACAGAAAGGAACAGCAAAATATTTAAGTTCTGTTCATTGCAGCTCTTTTCAAGAGAAATTGACCATTTTAGGGGAAAGCAAGGTAGCTGAGACTCTTTTTCGTCAAAAATCACAATCTTCTTAATGGAGGTCTCTAAACATGTTTGAGCTGGTCATCAGACTCAGTTCGAAGCAGAATTCATCACTGAAAACAATTCTAATCTAGTCTGAGAGATTCTAGGTCGAATGCGCACGGAAACGTACTTGACAAGGTTCAATGGTGAGGTGTCATCCTATGGTTCAAAATTACGAGGTCCGTCTCCAAAAGCCCTCGTGCAGCTGAACGTTAATATTCACTCAATCACTCAAAGAATAATTTATTAAAGATACCTGATTGGGACAACGCTTAGAAAAGTAAAATGTTTTTTTTCTGACGAGAACTGTTTTGAGGTATCACACAGTTTCCACTATTAGAGTTCACACTCTCCTTATACTATATATTTATTCATATATATATATATATACCTTGTTCAAATTTTCAATCGTTAATAAAATGTGATTTCTACTCGTCCATTCAAGTTCAAATACATTTTTTTAAACTTGTAGTGTATTACACTTGATGTTAATACATTTTTTCAAATATTAATTCATTAATTAAATTAAAAAATGAATAAATAGTAAAAAAAATAATAGTTCAGCAGCATATATAGAAAGGAATCGCGTTCTTTGTGTTCCTATAGCGCATTGGACTTCTAATCCATAGGTCGTAGGTTCGAATCCCACCTGTTATGATCTAATTTCTGAGAATATGATTTCGTCTATACTGTACAATTTTATTAAAATAATTAAATTTAATGAGTGAATAAATAGTGACACACAAAAAAATATAATAGTCCAACACAACATTGTCACTATTTATTGAAAAGTAACTAAATTGAAAATTTTTTATGCTGACCTTAGTATAGGAATTGAGTTTTTTTTTTACGTAATTTTGGTCAAATAACATATGTTTTGGTTACCTAAATTTAAGAACAAATTTCTCTTATTTTTTGTAAAGATTTTATGGTTCTGTTATTTATAATAAGAGAAGTGCGAAATATTATGTAAATAAAATTATTTTTTTTTATAATCATTTAAAAATGTGTATTGTGAATACACTAACAAGCTTTGCAAAAAAGCAACAATACCATTCAAAATTTATATAGCTTGCTCCACACATATGGTACTGATAAAAAATTGAATAATTTATTCTTCTTAAATTTTAAAAGCCCGCTAAAACCTATTAATTTAAAGCAAGTACAGTAATTTTTTTTCTAAGAAATGCTGCCAAGTGTTTAATTTTCTGCGATCACTTGTCCTTTGTATTTTATCATGTATTGCATGGAATTATCAGTGCAGAAAAATAATAAAATGGTATTTTATTCATTGACTGTTGATTTGTGTCGATAAGAAATAAATTGCAAAATTAAAACCTGAGAAAACATATCGTATGTTCCATATGTCATTTTCACATAATTTGAAACTGTGTCCACATGTGTTCGAATACGTAAAAATTCTTCTAATATGACATATTAATGTATCCAAATACCCTAAAATCATGATTTTTTGAAAAAAATTGACAATTTTTTTATGATTTTATTTTATAGGCCATTTAGCTTTATAAAAATACCAAAGTCCTTATTTTCCATTCACTAGAACAAAAACTGCAAGTGTTTCAGTAAAAGCAGATGCCGTAATTTTATACAATCACTCAAAAAAGTATTGGGACACTTTACCAGTTCATAGATTTTTATCGTAATATTTTACTTAAACATACAAATAAAACGAAAAAAAAAGTAAATGCTATTTTGGTAAATACAAATAATAATAATTTAAACAAAACTCATACATTATTGAAATTATGGTTAAAATTGAAAATAAAAGAAATCGAGTTAAGAAAACGCGCTCAAAAAGTATTGGGACACTTCCCAATAAATTAAGAAAAACAATTAAAACTTAGAAATTAATACCTTTTTGGGTCATCCTTGCTTTTTATGACCTCTCGAAGCCTATTTGGCGTGGATTGGATCAATTTAATTTGAAAAACGTTGAAAATAAAAGAAATCGAGTTAAGAAAACGCGCTCAAAAAGTATTGGGACATTTCCCAATAAATTAAGAAAAACAATTCAAACTTAGAAATTAATATCTTGCTGGGTCATCCTTGTTTTTTATGACCTCTCGAAGTCTATTTGACGTGGATTGGATCAATTGTTTTGCAAAACGATCTATCGATTTTGGTTCACTCTTTGACCAAATATTTTCTTAAGTCCTGCTTGTTAGAAATTTGGTGATCATATAGTTTTTTGCTGCAAATAATTCCACACATGTTCAATGGGATTAAGGTCTGGACTTTGTGCAGGAAATAATACTGGGACTTTGGTAGAGGACCCATAATATGTAAATATCTGCAATATGTTTCGGGTCATTATCTTGGTACAATTTAAAATGTCCTGAGATTTCTAGCTTACTCCCACTTTGCTTTTAATTTCGCTTGAGAATGTCAAGATATAGACATATTTATTCATTATACCATCAATGAAATTTAAGTTCCCGACATCAGAGCTTGTCATGCAGCCCCAGACAATTTGGTTACCCCCTCCATATTTGACAGAAGGCCGTAAATTTTTGACATCCATTGCTGTATTTGATTTCCGCCAAATTTTTTGCTTGCCATCCGATTCGAAAATGTTATATTTGCTTTCATCAACAAAAATTACATTTTCCCCATATTCTGTTGGCTGCCTTACATATATTTTAGCAAATGCCAATCTAGCTTGTCTATTTGTTTTTTTTGATGATGTAGGTACTCTACCATGATACTTATGTCTTCTTAACAATTTTCTGACAGTTTCAGGATTTACTAAATTTTCCGAACCTACTTTTACATTGCAAAGTAATTTTTACTGTACTATAGTTCTTGGATTAATGTGTGTACTTGTCTCACAATCCACTTCTCTTCACGTTCATTAATATCCTTGGACGCCCTGATTTTTGCTTGTTTTCAATACTTCTTATTTTTTTGAACCTGTCAATGATGTTAAAAACATTAGACTTACTCAATGTTTAAAGATTTTTCCTATACAGAGAAGTGATTTCCCCTCTTTCCAATGACACACACACACACACTTTTTACGAGATTTCGCACACCAACTGATATATCTTTGCTTCTCGCTATTTTTCTATAAATAATCTTATCTGTTGAAATTCTTTATGTTTAAACTTCTAGGCTAAAAAAGTGGTGTGAAATTAAATTCTATTGATGCGTTGTGTATATTTGTTAAAAAGTAGTCATTTTAAAAGTGTCCCAATACTTTTTTGACGACGGTGTGCCTTTGAATTGTATTTGAAAAGCTAGATCAAATTATAATTCTACAATACCAATAAAATTTTCTTATATACTGTACACCAAGTGTAAAAACATTTCTTAAATTCATTTTGTTTTTGTTTTAATGTGATAAATATTTTTTTATAAACGGCTTTACAGTTATGCACGCCAAGGGTCCCAATACTTTTTTGAGTGATTGTATAAGATGTCAAACTTTAAAATGCGTTTTACTCGAAACGTGTTTTTTTCGAAAAGTTCAAATGGGGACAGCGATTGCTCAAAAAGATTAAAAATAATTTGCTGAAATTTTAAGTGTATCTTCAGTATGTAACAGTAGAAGTGTTTTAACTTTCAGATTTATCAACCACTGTTTTATTACAAAAATTTCAGTTCTTCATGTGAATGTAATCACTGTTTTTAAGCAATTTCATATTATAGCTAAGATAAAGTGCTCTACACTGGTGTTCAAAAATTAAGGACGAGACAGTTTTTTCAATATAACTTTGTACAAAAGCTTTCCAAATCAACACATTTAATACCGTAAGATCCCCAATACGTAAGGACATGTGTAATATGTAAGCAACACTTACTAAAAGAGAAATCAGAGGGATAAAAAGAAGCTTGATTGAAAAAGTAGCATGGAGCGCAATGCGACTGAAGGCCGAAACATCCCTGTGATGGGTGTCCAGCAAGAAACATCCGGTCTTTAGTAGTGGATATGATCTCCCCTGACTGCTAGGCAGGTTTTACAGCGTCTGCCCATGCTGAGAATGAGGGTGTCAATGAGTTGTTGAGGCATTGCTGCCCATTCGTCTTGCAGCGCCAATCGAAGCTCCCGAATTGTTACGGTGGATTTAATACCGAAGGAAAATCTTACAACTATTTTCAGCTCAAAGACGCATCGATGTGAAGCTGTAATAAAGCATAAAGTTAATCTCACTAAGCTCTGATAACTCACTGTTATCATCAGTATCTAAGGTATATCGACAATTATTGCAGCATGACCTTCTTTGAGTTGCAAGTATTTGAATTTTGTTTTTTTTTTGTAGTGAATTTAATTCTAAATTCCCTTTGAAATGATAAAAAAATACTTTACATTTTGTGCTACGTAAAACTTTTTATAAGCATACAAACTAAAAAAACATAACAATTTTAAAAAGTGTCCTCAATTTAGGCCACCTCTATATATAGAGAGAGGAAGAGAAAGTGTAATAAACGCGAACTAATTTTTATGTATGCCAAGCGTGTGAAACTCAAAGGCTGACTTGGACCAAATAAACAAGGTTTAATTTAAGGTGGGATGCAAAGAAAATCAATATCCATAGAAACGTAGGTTCATTTAGTATAATGCACTATAATAAACTGGTATAAAAGAACAACAAAATTTTAATATGCACGTCCTGACACTTGACATCTCTTCTCCCTTTTTCTCTGGGGGGAAAGGTTGCTTTAGAGTTTGCTTATCGGGCAAAAAAAAATTAAGGACTTTATTTGAAATCAAACTAGTATTTCAGTGATGTAAATTGACCTAACAAAGCAGAGTTGCTTATAAGAGGAATGATCTGCTTTGGATGACTTAATGTAAAAATCTATTAGACGACAGGATAAAATGTGTATGTGACTTTAAATGAGGGATGACAATCAGCGCAAAAGTCTGTGTGTGTCGTGCCAGCCAATCTGAAACGATTACTCTTTCAGGATTCTCCCCCAACAGTATTTTTGGTGTTTAAAGAGAATTTAGAAGAAGTGATACGTACTATTCCGTCAAAAAGGTTGATGAACGAGAGTGGTAAAAGATGAATAGGGTGAGCAACACGACAAATTCACCAGAATTCAGTCCAGGTGCATCATAGAACGAATTCAATGCACAGCAAGACGGACTTTGCAAGGGATAAACTTTAACAGCAGAAGACCATCAAGAGTACTTTTTGTATTATAGAAAAATTGTAAAAGATGCCTTTTGTCGGCCCAGGAATAACGAAATTGTTTACCCAAAAAATTGAAAAAATGTTGCCTGTTCCGATGAATTTTATTATATGTTCCATGTGGGGTTCACGGGATCAGGATATAACGCTAAAGCTCGAATTCAGGGTTTCCACCTGCCAAATGTCAACTCTTCAGAGTGGTGGGGATATTATTATGGTGTCAGAAATGCTTTCCTGGAAGTACTCTGGGTCTTTGATATCTGTGGATACAACACAGCTTACCTCAACATTACTGCCGATCAGTGAACTCATTTTTGGCTATAATGTCTATAATGTTCCCTTATGGAGATGGTCACCTTTAATAGTATAATGCACCTTGCTGCTGAGCCTGAATGGGCTTAATTTAGTTTTAGGAACATCAGGCAAGAGTTTAACACTCTTCCCTGACCAGCTCAGTCCCCCGACCAGAATCCTATTGTGCATTTGTGGTATGAAATCGAAAGATCACTTCAAAGCTTGGGAACGCCACCATCTAATTTGTTCCAACTTAGAGCTGTCATTCTGTCAGAATCGATCAACACTCATTTCTCAACAATATAGTATCAGATTTTTGTTGAATTCATACCAAAAATATCTGCTGTGATCAAAAAGTTGAACCAACTCGTTGTTAGACGATGTGTCTGTGAAAATTCTGAAGATTATTTTTCCTAGATAACAAAATATATGAGAGATATTACTTTGCAAACGATAATTGAAATCATTCGTTTTATGAACAGTTATCAAAATACATATATTTATTAATTGGTTGTTTAAAAATGTGTATTTTACTACTCATTTTTTAACTTATTTTCTTAATTTTAATTTGTGTATCAGATCATTTATGTTTCATTCATTACTCAAAATCTAATACTTTTCATTAGAATTAGAATATGATTACGGGAAATATATATATATCCCAAAAATCATTACTTTTTTACTTATCTTTCCTGTATTCTTCTGTATACTTTTGTAGTTATGCCGTATGTTGAAGTTAATTGTTTTGTTATACCTTAAACAATAATTAAATATCCTTTTTAAATTTATTACGATTGAAATTAACCTATATGGAAATTTTAATCAGATTACAAAGTTGTTAATAAAAATTGGCACTTTCTTTAGCTATAGTAAGGCAGAAAAGCAACTTCCCCTCCCCGGAAACTTTTACTACTAATTTTAATTCCTAAACGTCAATATATTATGTATGACATTAAACTATGACGGCATGCACGAGTAAAAAGTTTTGGATCATTTAGATTCATTTATTTATTTGTTTGTAATGCCAATAAACCATGTTCTCCGATATGGTGGAAAAAAGTCAAAAACAGTTTTCCTCCAGTTTTATTAATTAAATTGATACATTAAATTCATGAATTCCGAATAAAAAACTTGATACTTTTTAAGCCATCAAAAGGAATTATCACCCAGAAATGAGACGATAGACAACCTCTTAATGTATTCTGTGATAACGAAGTAACTGATCAGTTGGTAAGATATAAATATAAAAAAATTCGTGTCTTAAGATTACTTTCATTTAATTCCTTTTCGTAATTTTTCTAATCCTTGGAACAAGTTGTGGATTGTTAAGAATTGAATAACCATTTACATAATATAATGTAACATTTATAAAAAAACTCAAATGTATTTGCATAACCGGTTGGATGAAAGATATCGTACATAAAAGGGTCGCGGGATTTAAAAAATAGTTAGGCACTTTTGCAAGAATAAATATATTTTAACATTTTTTTAATAAAATATTTTGATGAAAGCTTTCAAATTTACGGAACATCAAAAAGAAATAATTTTTAATAAAATGATAGATCCTTTTAACAATTGTTTTGTTCAATGTATAACTTGCATATTTTCTACGAAACACCAAGTTGCAAGATACGGTGAATATAAGTTAATATAATATTACAACTTAACAAATTGGTAACACTCTCTTTTAAAAGTGAATTATTTTATTAATATAAAGAATCTATGTTTCAAAATTCAAAAAAAGGAACATGCTGACCAGTAGTTCACTAAAATGGAAATGCTTTAAACAAGAAATTATTTAAATTTTAAAAAGGTTAAGGAATTCAGAAAAGTTAACATTCGAAGTTTGATGATGGAATTAAAATGCCGTTAGGATTACTTTTGCTACCGAAAACTTATATTAAAGAACTATACATTTATAAAAGTAACTTAGATATGAATTTACAATACTAAGCTCTTAAGGAAGTTTTTCCAGAATATTACAAAGAAAAATACGATAAATCACTGACTTCCAAACCTGCCGTTGTAATTCCATGAAGAAACTAAAACCCGGCATAGAATAATGTGTTGCAGCCATTTCAGAAGACATACATATATGTACTATATGTACGTAGGGTATTGTAAAATTTTTATTATTACTAACAATAAATGAGATAGAAGATTAGTGATTTATCATTCTTAAAACTTCTTTGCATAATCACTACTAGAGACGTCGTAAGAGTGACGTCTTCTTGAGGCTCAGGGCCCCTGTGCAAAAGTAGGCCCACATGCAACCCTTTTAAGTAGAGAGATATAGCATATGTTGTCAAATACTTGTTCAAATGGTAACCCATAACAAACAAATATGCTTGACCTATAATCTCACACGCATTATTTGTTTGTCTTGAAAAAAGGTATGATCATTGGCTTTCGCGCCAACAGGGCAATATTTTGAAAACTGTTCAAGTACTGCCATGGAGAAGAACAGTACTAGAGTAACGACATCCTTAAAAATAAACGACGTGAAAACTATGGGTTATCACGTGATATTAATGAAAGAGGTGAACGTCGGTTGCCTTTGTAGCGTGAAAATTTTCCGACGTACTAAATAATTGAATTATTAACGTGCCGAATAACGTGCAAAACAGCTTTAATTCAAAACAGACAATACCCGAAGTGAACTACTATAGACTGGCAAAAGAACGCTTTCTTCGAGTCACTTCTTCCACTCCATCGATTGTATGAATATTAAAGTGTCAAACGAGGAACATCGAAGATTAAACACTGTACTATTGTTTTTGGAAAAATACAACATTGTGGGGGCAATTCTATGGTGTTGGAAATATTTGTAAGCCACTGCCTGAGAAATAACAGTGGATGGTGTATTGAATGGATTGGGTTATGTATCCACTGTTGCCAATAATGTATTGTACAATCATGTGAACAATTATCAATCACATGTTAAGTGTGCTTCTTCAGGAGGATGAGATTTTTTTAGCTGTACAGTGCCACATGCCATGTGCCAAGAAATGGTTGGAACAACACGACGAAGATTTCTAATTACACTGCTGGTCCTTGAGTTCATCAGATGCAAGCCCGATGGAGCACTTTTGGAACAATTTTTCTTTGCCATGTTCGTAGAATGAATACACCACTATCCTTCCTGTCCATTACTGTCGGACGAACTGCTGTCAGCTCGATTTCAGATACCCGTGTGGCAATCTTTCGCAATCTTATTGATCCCCTCCCCTACCGTCCAACGGCCGCTCTAGACTAATGGTCATGGTCACGGACTCGTGGATGGCGTGTCATGAGGTCCAGCCCTAATATACCACTGAACATCCGCCGTGAAGCGAGGGCTTGATGCATTCGTATCGAGGACCAAAGTTCTCCCAGTCTCATTTCGCAGAAGATGTGTCAGCTCAGGTATGGTCCTCTCGTCACTTGATTATAATTCAAAATGACGAGAACCTCACTCATAGCCCTCATGTTCCGTTTTAATGTGACATTAATAAACACTTACCCATGGCGTCTAAATGCAATTTGTGTTGCAAAAGGTGGTCAAGTGTTAATAATACGTCAACCCTGCATGTATCTTATACGTAAGAGACTGATACATATTATTATATTAATATCTATCTCAATTAAAAATAATATACATTGGAAGTGTTAAACATAGATGGAGAAATTAAATAGCTGTGTCGAAAAAAATTTAATTATATAACTGGTATGTTCTGATTTTATATTATTTACGTAAAGTAATTGATGCTCTGATTTTCTCTCTAGTTTTCAGAATCATGCAAAATTCAATTTTTTTGCCCATTAATTATTTTGAAAAACTTTATGAATTGTTTATATTTTTTTCCCTTGAAACTATTTATTAGCATCTTAAGGATTTCTTGACTGTCGCCCGCAATCTGTGTGTTGTTTGCGAATGTTTTTTTAATAATCCTGAAAAATTTGAATGAAATGATTCTATATTTATCGTAAAATATTTAGAAAGCTTGAAATATAAATGGATAAGATGAGGTTAGATTGCAGCAAGGAAGCGCTTTTTTGTACAAAACACATTATATTGTTTACGTAGAAAATTTAAACGAAATTATAGTGTATCCTAAGAAAGGTTTTAAGTAAATTTAATATTTTTCATTGCAATATCTAAGTACTTTAAAAAGCAGTGTTCATGACTTCTTGCTTTACAAATAGCTTGGTGTTTTGAAGAAAAATAAAAAGGAATTTAAAAAAAAAATTCCTTTGTGTGTGTGTGTGTGTGTGTGTGTGAGTGTGGAGGTACAGTAATCTAATAAAAATGATTTCCTTTCTCTCTAATTATCGAACAAAGCTTGTACCAGTTATGTTTTTTTATTCATTATTATTAAAAAAAGAAGACATTTCATTCGTTGGAAATTTATGGTGATACTTGATGAAACTCGTTATTTTAAAATTTCGAATGTATGTATCATTTTTTCGAAAAATTTTCAGTGCAATAATGTACCAAATTATTATAATTTAATTTATTTAGATTTTTTTTCTCCCAAGTATTTCAAATACTAAAGCTTAAAGTAAAAACTGTAAACATGTAGAATAAAATTAAAATTATATTGCCAATATGATATTTAAACGGAATGAAATAAACTGTAGATCAAACAATCTCGATGACAAGCAAAACAAATTCTCCTTTTAAATTATCATTTGAGATATACTTGAAGAAGAATTTAATCAATTCTAAAATTTGAAAGCAATGCTATTCGCTGCAAGAAACAGCTGCTAAGCCAAATAAATGAGATGGAAGAGCTGCTGCTATTTCCCAAGAGATGGCACCAGGAGCAAGACGATTAACATTTCGAATAGCAACATCGGCTTCTGGATCAAAACCTCCGACAACATAAATGTACCTTTCTGCAATAAATAAATTGATATTTCGTTAAAAGTATGCAAATGCTTAAAAAAACTGAATATCGCCTATTATTACTAATGTTTCATTTCCTTTCAAAAACTTAACTTGAATTTTAACTTAGAATTTACTTTTTCTTAAGATAATTTTTAGAACAAAAAATAAAAAGAATCATGCTATTTTAAAATAATACAACTTCATTTTTATATCTTCTTTTAATTCATTAAATTTATTTCTAAAAAAAAAATCAAATAATGCAGTATAATTGAATAAATACTCAATTTTGTGATAAATGTTCGATTTTTTTAAAGTAGTAAATCCAGATTCTAATAGCACCTTTGTTTTTAAGCGCTTAGAAAATTAGAATTTTTGTTTTTAAACTCTACTACATGCAATTAAACTTTCTGAAAATATTAATTTTAGTGTTCTAGCAGCCAAATATGTGGGGAGGGGAAGGTGTTTAAAATATCCTTTTTTTTCCCCGTTGATGCTACAGATACAAATATTTTTGCTCGTTGAATGGTATTTCATAAGCAGATCCGATTCGTAAACGAATGATCGCTCATTTCATAATCAACAATTCTCAAAATATTTATATAAATATCTATTATATAAAATTTTTTTATTACGATGTGTCCGTCTGAGATTTCGCTGCATGAAATTCCAGAGTTGAAAAGGACTAATTTTTACGGCAAGGATAAGAAATCAATCAGTGCAGCCTTTCAAATTAATTCCGATTTATTATTTTTTTCAGAAATTTCTCTCTCTCATTAATACTTTATATGTTTTAAATATTCAACATTCAGATTATAACTGTTGACATTTCTTATTACCAAAAATTGAATTTTTATATGACTAATAAATATGCAATATAAGTACTATTTTAAACAAATTATTAATTTCCTTCAAATATTTTTATTTATTAATTACGCATTCTTTCTTGTAATTATAGACTTAACTCTAAACATGATTTTAACCATATTTGGTTGGATAACTTCTAGTAACTTAAGAAAATATTTTATTTTATTTCTAATGGCAGATTATAAACAGTTATTAACAGAGTTCATGAATCTACCTAGTACACACCGAAAGCAGGTATCTCTTTTTAGTGCGGCACCATATAGGTGAATACCAATCGCCGCAGATAATTTTGACGCCCAGTTTCCTCCCTAGAGGGAGGCACCTGAGCTCTGACGATGCGAACCTGTGCTAGGATTTAATTTTGCCTAGACCTTTATTACCATAATTGTAATTATAATGTTTGATTACGCTTCTGCAACTTCTCTCTAAATCGAAGACCATATTTGATTTAAAACAGGCAAGAACATTCTAAAATTTTCTTTAAATTTCATTAAAATGAAGACGTATATGGGAAACTGAGGTGATTGGAACTCTTAATTGGGAGATCTTAATTCTCAATTCGAAATATAAGAACGAATGAAGCTTAAGTATAGTGTTCTTGCTCCATGGCCCGGCTTTGCACGGGCTTTATCTTTTCCTCATGACGTCAGCAATTATGTGTGTGTGTTTGTACGCGCGCAATGTGAGTGATTTCTAAAATTATTTCATTAAATTTCCCTTTTTCGAAATTTGTTCCACATATTTTCGATTTAAGACAGGTCCCCCCCTCTAGCTCGGCATAACACGGGTTTTTTTTTAGTGTAAAATTACTGTTCCCTCTTTCCCTCCCCCTCACAGATAAAATATAGCTTCAAATTTCGATGTATGACTTTTGAAAAACAATATTGCATTAGTTAAAAAATTATTAATGTGAAGCAATAAAAAGAAAATGATTCTAATGCTAAGAGTAAAACAAAAAACTTTGATCATTTTTTAATAATAGTTAGTTTCTATGAAACTAAAATAATGTAATAAATTTAAGATTTTCATGAATCAATCAATCGTTACGTATAGTTAGCTTAAAAATGTCAGAAATGTATTTTTATCCAAAATAATAGATGATGTACTTTTTAGTTAACAAATGATTAATTTAGTAATGAAATAATAGAAATAATTCTTTTAAAAAACATATATATATATATTAAAATCCATTTTCTATAAGTAATAAATAAAAGAAAAATTTACAGATAGCTATTGAAATGATTGCTTTTTTTAATGCTTGGTTAAACACACACACACACACACATATGTATATATAATCAAAGTTATAAAAAACAGGGAGAAAGCGTAGGTATATATTTACATGTACTGAAAAAAAACATTCAAAAAGAAAAAAAAAACTAACTGATAAAAACATTTTGATATTTTATTTTAATTTCATAGTTTTTCCTTCCACTGTCATTGTTACAAATTTTGTGTAATGAACGCTTAAAATAGTGTAAATAATTTATATCAGGAAGTGTAATACATTAATATTACTTTTGTTGTACTTATTTTATGTTAAAATTTTGCCACCACCTCTCCCTTCGAAATCCAGTTTTATTACGAAGTAAAAAAAATAGTGATTGTACTGAGGAACGGAATAAATTAAAAGCGAGAGCACACTGAGGCATGGCGTAGACAAAACAAAAAGGATAAAAAAGATAGATAAATGCTGTCACGGGTTTTTTTGCAAATGGCAGAATTTTTTCCTACTTTCTTGACAATAGTCGTTATATTTTAAAAACTTCACACAATATCTTTATAAATTATAGCCTATGTGTTATTCTGATTTATAAGCTATATTATTGTAAAGTTTCATTTATATCTATTCAGTTGTTTTTGCGTGAAAGACGGCCAAACATCCTCACAAAATTTCGCGTTTATAATATATATTAGGATGATTAAAAATTGCTGGAAAGATCGCGTGTCGGAGTTTTCTTATGCGTTTACGTTTCTGTACACATTTATTTTTTTTATCATCCCATTCTTGCATGTTAGAGACATTGTGTTTGAAACATTAATAAATAAAAGGTGCTAATCATTCTGAAGGAAAAGAGAAACAGACATTTGTTAAGTTCCTTTCATCACTTTGAAAGGCGCTAAAAATAACATCACTTCATAGTACAAATGTATTGTTTAAAACAATAACAATACTTAGGGGAAGGGAAATTAAAAGAAAAAATATTTGTGGTTCGTAAAGATTAATTTTTTTTGCTGAAATTACAAATATTTTCTTACAAAAAAACCACAAAACTGTATTTTTAGAACAACATTTCTAAAAAAGGTCTTTAAAAACGTAAATTCTTCTTAACTGTTGGTAGAATAAAACTTATTTTTCCTAATTGAATCAAAGAAAATTCACACATGAGTAAAAAGGTATTATGATTAGAAACCATTGTTTTCCATTTTATATGGTTATTCAAACAAGGGGTTTGTTTGACTTTCTATCCATTGGAACAATATTCTCATCAATGAAAAACTTTCTTCTTTTAGAAAGATTTCAAGGGGAAAAACTATTTTAATCCCAACTTTTTATACTTTTTCTTAAATCACCAAACACTGTCTTTTTTTTAAAAAAACAAAAATTTTTTTTTAGCTTAAGGTTTTTGAACTACGCCTACACATTAGTGTAGGTTGCATTGTTTTATTGGTATAGAAAAGATATTTGATCGTTTGACTAATGAAAAAGTAAACATTTTATTTAAAAATGCAGAAACATTTTTTTTAAAAAAGAAAAAAATGCTGTTAGAATAAATTTTCAATAATAATAATTAATGCAATGAAATACTTCAAAATGAATTATAACTGATGTCAAAGTCATTGTCTTAAAGTGATCGATGAGAGAACTTATATTTAAGATTTGATTCTACATCAGTCGTCTTTTAAAATAAAAGATAAAAGCAGGAAGAGGAACATTGTTTTCAACTCAATTATTTTAAATCTGACTGTTCATCAAATCGAACGCTCAAATTACTTATAAAGCAGAATGAGTGAATATTAACGTCACACTGTTCAGCTACACGAGGGCTTCTGGCGACGCACCACGAAATTTTGAAGCATGGTCAAGTGACGTGGACGACACCTGAGCTTTCACCCCCTTTTCCTAACTACCACACCTCACCAACGGGAAGTCGTTTGAGCTCTCGACAGATTTAACGTGCATCATTGCCCTACACGGCGGGCACTGGGCTCGAACTCATGGCATGCCTGCCATGATCCGATGTCTTGACCACTGGGCTACCGCAGCCCGCAGCAGAATGTTGAATTTTGGGGCCTTGGATATTGATCAGGTATTTAACCCTCCAATAGTTCTTCTTTCACATAGGCTTCATTTTTAGCAGCTGAGGGTTTGTAGACACGGCAAGTTCCCAAGTGTGAGAGCTATTTCATTGGTGGCACTATCCAGTATAGCTCCCGCTTCAAATTTTAGACGCTTAAATTAATTCAATTCAAGTTCTCGTCGGATGCTAAATATTCTCGTGATTTAACTTCGTCAAGAGTACCAGAGCCAAATTGATACTCAAGGGATCTTTTACATACCACATAATCATATGACATGCGTGCCTACGATTTTCGTAACCAGAAAATCTACCTACTTCAACTGGGATCGAACCTGCAACCTTAGGCTTATGAGGCGAGCACGTTACCTGTAATCCATAAAGCCGGCACCATACAATAATATAAATAGTATAAAGTGATAGAAAGTAGTAATATACTAAAATAAACCAAACTCATTGGCGCAACAGCCCATGAGGGCCAAGGTCTACTGTGCCCGTCTCA